>SNQJ01S0055389.1:0-35336 GCA_010110895.2 Picea sitchensis
CTGTAAGCTTAAAAATGACAAGTCATGAAGGAACTTCAACCAATAAGCCTCCTCTTTTTGATGGAACAAATTTTTCCTTCTGGAAAGTTAGAATGAGAACATACTTAATGGCCTTAGTTGTTGATGTTTGGGATGTAGTAGAGATTGGATATATAAAGGCTGTTGTGCTAGCTTCCAAAGATGATAAGTTATAATTTATCTTTAATGCAAAGGCAATGAATGCTATCTTGAGTGGACTTGCCGAAACTGAGTTTGTAAAGGTGATGCTTCTTGAATCTGCCAAAGCAATGTGAGATAAACTTATTAGCAGTTATGAAGGAAATGAGAAAGTAAAAGATGTCAAACTTCAGACATATAGATTGAAATTTGAACAGATAAAGATGAATGAGGATGAAACTGTTAGTAAGTATTTTTTAAGAGTTGAAGAGCTTGTGAATGCCATGAAGGGTCTTGGTGAGAAGATTGAAGACGCATTTTTAGTTCAGAAAATTTTAAGATCTTTGCTTGATAGGTTTAATCCAAAAGTCTTTGCAATAGAAGAACTAAATGATCTTAAAACTCTGTCTATTGATCGACTCCTAGGAACTCTAAATTTCTATGAAATGAGGATTAACAAAGATAATTCCATCACTAGAGAAGAATCTTTTAAAGAAGACAAGAATACTAATTCGGAATTTGATGATATTGAGGCAAAATTTGTGAGAAGGTTAATGATCCGGATTATTTTAGGCACGAAATGAGAGCGGAGATAAAATAAAGAAATGCACAGAGATATTGCAGATATTCAATAATATAACAGAAATGTATCAAAGATGCAACCATAAACATAGATATACAGTAATACACGATTTCTATTAATCAACCATAAACATAGATATACGCGAATACACCATTTCTATTAATCAAATAAATGTACAAAGACCGTAAAAATACAGAGTGAAAGCACCCGAAGCAGAATGGTGGCGTTTTTATCTTCCGAAGAGATGTGATCGCTACTGCATTCATTGAAGATGATTACAATGAGGCTCGGCTGCTCCTTACAATAAACAAAGAACGCCAAAAAGTCCTAGACATCGAAAACCCTAACCCTAGAGATGAAGCTAAAGTCATGTGGGCCCCGCTTGGGTAAGGGAGTACATCAACTTCCCGTAGTGGTCGTGAATCGCCATAAGCGATCTCCGCTAGGCGGGTGATAGCTCGCTGGAAAGGTATCATCAAGGAGATTCATTTGGGGATCAATCATGCCTTCTTAGATATCACGTAGAACTCATATATATAAAACTCATTTAGCCCCTCAAAATGGCCCTAAGTTAAAACCGCTAAAAATAGTAAATTGCCAAAAATTGCCAAAATCGTGCTTTGTCGCCGAATAGGTTGGTGGCCACCTATATCCACCTGATCAATCCTCCTCCAGGGAAGCTAAGTAATGGTATCCACACGCTTAGCCTTAGTGGCAAAGAGTTTGTTGATCTCGCAGATCCGCGAGTCGCTGTATTGCTGTGAGACTGCTGTTTGGTTTGTGGAAGTCCTGGCCATGAACCCGGTTGAAGCTGAGATACATGAGAGGAAGGTGCGTAGAATTTTGGTGATTTGTCGCAACCTTCGTCGAATTCGCTTCAAGTTGATGAAGTGGGGCTTAAACTATAGAGGTAAATGTCCCTTCAAGCCCCTTCAACATATTGTGAAGAAGTCAATTTGCGCGATGAGATACTACCTGCGGCACTCTTTTTAGGTGGAATGAATGTTGAAACCACCGGCATTCCTGTAGAGATGACCCCCAGCAACAATGACACTACTGGTGGTCGAGACTCATAAACGCGATGGTGCTTCACATATATGACATTCAAAGAGAACATCACGCATTATCCGCTGGGAAACATCACATAATACCTTGTCCTTGAAGGGTTGGATGTCAGATGAAAATCGACATTGTTGGTTGACACGAAGATCTCGTCCTTGGCGAAGCCACCCGACATTGTATGGATGCAGGTGTGGAGTTGTCGACAATCCAAACCGTTTGATCCACCGAGATGAGGTTCTTATGGCTTCCGCTTTCAACAATAAAATGCAACAATCCCTTCACCCACATCCGCGAATGAAAAAGGTGCCCCCCTCTCTTCAGGATCTGTTGCTTCTCTTGGTTGAATTGATGTGTCGCTAATAATAGCAGCGGGTCTGGCCAATGACTTTCCTTTACCGTAAGATTTTGAGAATCGACTCGAATTAGTTCGCTCCATCTTGATCTCTGGGCCCACCACCGATTGTTTTGAGCCATTATTCATCTGGGCGGTTGTGCCAAGGCTTTTGTAGTGGAAATTCACACCATTTTCCAAGACCTTCTTTGTCTCTCCGCGGACCCTTCTTCTTTCCCGGTGTCTTGACCGGGTTTTCGCCAGCAGACTGTTTGTTGGGTTGTCTTTGTCATAATTTTAGTTGTTGCGGATTTGCACTGGAATTTATCTTTTTCTCGTGCTTAAATTTATGCCTCAATTTTAACAACATATCGAAGGGCGCGACCGAAAGTGATGAGATGTCCGTAAAATCCATTTCACCGATGTATCCGTAGAGCCCCACAGTATTTCGTAACCAAATGTTGCTCGAAGCCTTTGATACCCAGCTTGGTGCGCAAGGTATGGAAGGTACAGAACTCGGAACTTCTTAGCCCCTCTCTTCGTTTAAGTATCCATTTCATGTACTAGTCTTCATAGTTTCCAACAGGTAATATTGTTCCTTTACCGCATCCACAAAAATCCCAAGTGGGATCGGGCCCCATATATTCCTGACTCTTCCGGTGGAACTTTTCTTAAGTTTCCCACCAATGTTTGAAGGGAGAGCTTTAAGGAGTGCGTAATATATGGGGTCGATCCCAATAAGTTTCCCACCAAAAATGGTGAACAGAGAAATAAAATTCTAAAATATTTAACCATTTTTCTAGGGCTTCTCGATCTATCCGCCCCTTCAAATACAGGAATATCAAAATTAACTTGTACCTTTGAAAGGCAAGGTGCCTGTGCGGCCACTGATGAAGATTTCATGATGCCATCGCCAGTTGCTGAAGGATGTTGGCAAAATTCTCTATCATTTCATCCCTCGGTCAGATGAGAGCTTCTGGCAACATTGATAGGATCGCCTCGCCCGCCGCTTTTCTTCCACCATTGAGGGTTTCTTTGCTGTATGAGTGATTATCTCAAGAGAGACAAGCTCGAAAGCCAAATTTCATAATCGAACTCATCTAGACATGCACCTAAAATGATCAAGAGTATACCGTTCTAATACCATTGATCCTGATTATTTCGTGCCGACCTAAATGAGAGAGGAGATATACTAAAATGCATAGAGATATTACAGGATATTCAATAATAATATAACAGAAATATACCAAAGATGCAACCATAAACACGATATACAAGCATACACTCCATTTCTATTAATCAAAGAAATGTACGAGACTGGGGAAAATACAGAGTGAGTGACTCGCTAGAATGGTGGGTACTATCTCCGAGAAGAGATGTGATGACTACTCACATCTCTAAGAAGATGATTAAATGAGAGACTGGCCTTTTTACAATAAAATGGGAATTCCAAAAGTCCCATACATCCAAAACCTAACCCTGGGGAGATGAAGCCCAAAAGTCATGTGGGCCCCGTTTGGGTAAGTGAGTGCCTCAACTTCCCTGGGGTCTTAACTTTTGCATACCATCTCTGCTTTAGGCGTGCAGGATGGCTCGCTGGAAAGGTAATTACCAGGATCATTTGGGGGCTCAATCATGCCTTTGGATATCATTGAGAACCTCTATCTCAAAATCTTCATTTAGGCCCCAAAATGGCCCCAGTTAAAACCGCTAAAATAGTAAATTGCCAAAATTGCCGTAAAACTGTTTTGAGCTGTCGAAAGGTGGGTGGCCAAATTTATATCCACCTGGATCAATTGGATATCGGTGGCCACCCACCTTTTCCAACCGCTCGCTTAAAGAAAGGATCAAACAAACACCAAGGCAAGCTACCCTTCAAAATTTTTAACCGCGGGTAAAATTGGTCATTTTGCAAGTAAGTGTCCACACAAGAAAAAGGACTAGAACTCACAGAAGAGAAGTATACATCCAAGAGATTTGCAAAATAAAATTTTATGTAAATAATGATGAGAGACTCTTCGCCAAAGAGACATAGATAATGACTCTTCTTCTGAAGATAAGGTTACTGATTTGGTTATGGCCAAAGAGGATTATGATAATAAAACGTGAAGTGATGTTACCGATGAAGTTGTTGTTTATATGGAAGGTGAACTAATCATTTCTTTAGTAGAGATTATCAACCTCGGATTTAAGAAGAGAAAACAAAAAAGTTTGTTGATGCATGAAAGAATGGTAAAAAATATGATGAAAGACTTCTTCCCCTCGCTAAAATTGAGCTAGAAGAGGTAGGTATTAGAGGACACTGAAACAACATCGTGAGAAGAAATAAAGATGTGAAGCCCTGAAGGAAGAGGTAGTAAAAACCAAAAGAGATGGAGAAGTTTAAGGTATTGTATCATCAAAATATTCCAAGCATTAAAGCCTCATGAACTAAACGATATTTTGAAATAAACATGGATCTCCTGGTTGAAGACTAGTTTAGGTTATGTAAGTGGTTCAAACAACAAACAACCAAAAAAGAGTCGAAGATGATCATGCCAGTAAAAGTCACCGTGATAATCAGATCATGTGAGTACTTTGCCACCAAAAAACTAATAAAGATAAGATGATCCCCTCGATAAAAAAAAAGATATAAGAAAATGGAGAAACCAAGTCCAAGAAGAAGGCCATTCTTCAAGTACCAAAATTTCTTCCTAGTTACTGCTTTTATGGCTCTAATTTTGGTCATAAGATTGCAAATTACTAAATTAAGTTTAGAGACATGCAACCCAGGAAGTCAAGAAATAAACGATCTTCACAACATAGAACTCAATAGCCAATGAGTAGAGACAATGTTGCACCAATCACTTTCACCTATCAACGATGAGCTCAATGTTATGTGAATCAAGCCATAACTTCACAAAGCTACAAATTGTCATCCTAAGAGTTACAAAGCGTATCCAAGGACAAACCCTTAGATAGAAAATGTTGTCACATTGAAGAAGAAAAGAAGATGAAAAGTGGATTAGTGTTGTCAACCCAAAGACAAAACAACCCCTGGTATATTGATGTTGAGTGTTCCAAACATATGACTGAGACAAAAGTAAGTTTCCTGGCTCTAAGGAAAACAAGTCGTGGAATAACTTTGGTCGATGCACCAAGAAAAAATAAAAGCAAAGGAATGGCAGTCCGGAGGTAATGGAAAAGGGAAAGATCAAGATGTGTTTTTGTAGATTTATCCGGAACATATGCTTGCGTTAGTCAAGTTTGTGACTGATGATGTGAATTTGTTTTTACTTCAAATATTGTAGAATAAAAATATGTAATTCGTGACAACTATTGCTAAATGCATAAGAACAGAAAACAAGGTCTACATTTTAAAAAGAATAAAAGAAGAATGTCACTTAAGAAAGTGATGATGAAAGTTGGCTATGGCATAGGAGACTTGGAAACCTAAATTTTGATCATATAATCAAGCTTAGAAATAGTGGGTAGGTAAAATATTTTCCAAAGATATCAAAGCCATATGATTATGTTTTTAAATAATGCTTCAACAGTAGCATTTACCAAACAGAAGCTTAAAATCTAAAAACTTTCCTTCACATAAAAACCTCTTCAATTAGTACATATTAGATTTATGTGGACCATCAAGGAAGGAAGGTACATAAAAATAAAATCATTTCATGTTGATTATTGATGATTATTCTAGACTAACATGTGGGTTTCCTTCTAAGGAAAAAATATGTAGCATTCTAAAAATTCAAAGTGTTTAAAGCCTCCAACTAAGAATCAAACAAGAAAAAGATTACAGGCAGTAAGGTATGATAGAGGAGGATAGTTTATCTCATGGAACTTCAAAGAGTTTCCAGGATAAACATGGGATCAAAAGAGAGTATACTCATTCCAAGGACTCCACAACAAAATGGAGTAGCTGGGAGAGGCGTAATAGATCACTTTTAGATGGCAAGATCACTGATGAATGAAAGAAACATTTCATCCATATTGCATCAATTCATATACTTGTACATATTCTTAACAAAACTCATCTTAGACCACATAGCGGACAAGACTCATTATGAACTTTGGTTTGGAAGATTTGCTTCAATCAAGCATTTTAAAAGTCTTTGAGTAAGTGTTATATCAAGAATAATGATGAAAATATACGTCAAATATGATGACATGGCTAATGAAGGTATCTTCTTAGGGTATGCTACAAACAATAAAGGATACATATGCTATAATAAGATGTTGCATAAACTAGTTGATTGTAATGATTTAAAAGTTGATGAAGAAATACTCCAGACGAGATGTAACGCTGCGGTTGAAACAACAATAGAAGATATAGTTGAAATTGAAGATGAACAGTTCCAATAATCAAAAAGAGAAGACTCTGAGTTGGAGGAAGATACAGATACTCAGGTAGACTCAAATAAGCATATAGAAACAAAACCACCCCTCCGAATTTTTAGAAAGAATCATCCGGAAAACGGATAATTGGAGATATGAATAAAGGAGTTCAAACAAGAAGGAAATCACTAAGGACCTCGTGAACACCCCATATTTCTCTCCCATCTAGGACAACTAAAAATTTATGAATCCAAAAATCATGATGATTTCATTAGAGCTGAATGAAGAGCTTGATCAGATTGAGAATAACAACACTTTAAGCTCGCTCCTAGACCAAGGTAAGAATGTATAAATAGGTTCCAAATGGGTGTTCAAGAATAAAATGAATGAAAAAGGACAACGGCAGTGGAATAAAGCCTGATTGGTCTATAAAGGGTATGCAAAATTGAAGGATGGGATTTACTGTCCCTTTGCACCAAGAAAGATTGGAAGCCATCTAATGTTTCACACCATGTCATAAGAAATTTAATTTTATCAGATGGATGTTAAATTAACATTTCTTGATGGAGATCTATAGGAAGAAGTATATATGGAGAAACATGAAGGATTTCTACCACTATAACCCTGACCATAAGTTCACAAGAGGATTTATGCCGGATTCCAAACAGCACCACTTGAGCCTAGTATTATAGGTCGACAAATTTCTACATGACAGCGATTCAAGAAAGGTATTGTTGACAATAATCTATACCTTAAGTCTGAAGGTGATTACTAGTTGTTTTGGTTTATACAGATGATATTATCTTTGGATGTAATAATAATCCTACTTGGTTCAGTTGGTTTTCTAATTATATGAAAAACGGAGTTTGAGATGTCGTAATGATAGGAGAACTTTCTGCTGTATTTTCTCAATACAAATAAATCAAAGCCTCGTATATATTGACTTCTCAAGAAAGTATTTGAAAGACATGTTAAATAATTCTTCAGATGGATGATTCCTCTTTGGTTAGTACACCTATGGTGGTTAGTTGTAAGACCAAGTAGTCATGGATATTTCACCCGATGTTGATCAAAGAACATATCGGCCAATGATTGGTGCAGATTTTGCGGCCATCACAACATTCTGCCCTGATATAATTCAAGTCGTTGGAATGGTAGGTCGTTATCGTACCTTCTCCCTAAAAGGTCATTTAGTGCTGTCAAGAGGATATTATTCAAATATTTGTTGGGTACAATGACTTATGGTCTCCGGTATCCTAGAAATCAGAATTTTCACTAACTCCATATTTAGATGTTGATTGGAAAATTGTGTGGATGAGAGAGAACTAGTGGAGGTGCATTCTTCCGGGTGACTCGTTGGTAGCATGGCTTTAGTAAGAAGTAGGGATATATTTCATTATAAACTATAGAGGCGTAGTACATTGTTGTTTCTACTTGTTGCACTCATATATTATGGATGATACAAACTCAAGTGCATTTGAAGGTAACTTATATCAGTCCAATCCCACTTCAATCGCGTGACAACAACTGTGCTGCCATTAGTGTCTCCAAGAATCTAGTTCTTCATTCAAAGACTAAGAATATACCAATAAAATACCATTTTCTTTGAGAGCAAAATAGCGCCAGAGTTGTTCAACTGAATTATATTCCTCCACAGAACAGATAGCTGATATATATACTAAACCATTAGTAGCAACACCATTTGAATAACTTTGTTAGAAGTTGGGGTTTATATCTTCTTTCATCTAATTTTTTCACCTTGTTAGGGGGATTACTTATTAAATATCTGTTGTATTTTTGGTGAATATAGCTCTGGGTATTCCATTCATATTTGGATTGTGGGAGTATGTGTTGGTTGCATATATGATACTTCCGAGAAGTACTACAACAACTCAAGGGGGAGCATGTTTTCTTGACATTGATGTTCGCAGGAAAAGGTGTTGTCTGGATGCTACAATTGAGGTCTAAGTAGAATAGTTCATCTTTACAGCCTTTTAGGGTTGCAGTTGGAAGTCTAAGTAATAGTGCAACCTGTACTCTTCGCAGCTGCCATCCCAACAGATATTATTGTTGGCATGTTTATAGACGTATGAAGAGTATGCTTGTCATTGATGGAAAGAAAACAATGACGCATGGAAAAACAAGAGAAAGAATAAGTTCAGAGGGAGAAGCTTAACAATGTAGAGATCAAAGCTCTAAGGGAAAGCTGTACGTAAATGTGATCAAGATCAAACTTTGATCAGAGATCACCAGAGTCTTCACGACCGTTGTATCTGAGTGTGAAGGATCAGAAACCATTAGATACAATGTACCTTCAAGGAGGATAAGCTCAGGAATATCCGACAATCGTCGATCAAGGAATGTCATGGGTTGTCGATCAGATAAGACCCGAAACGTGAAAGTTGTGAGGTCTTGATTCACGAAGGAAGGATCAGGACTGTTGAGTCACGGGAAATCTCGACCGCTGGATATGAGGTGATTGAATTCGTGAGTTTGGACTTTGGAAGAAGGGAGGTGCTTTAACCTCCAACATCGTGAAATGTGAAATCGAATGCCTTCTAAATAGGCTTCAGGTCAGAAGTTAGTGGTCACATCAAATTTAAGAGAAGGAAAGGAGCTAGTGTCGCTAAGCTCCACCTCGAAGTTTTGTGAGTTGGGAAAATCAAGGTGACCAACAATCGATCACCCAAATGCGAAATCGCGAAATGCCCTTTTGAATAGGGATGTGGTCACGCTATAGTGGTCACATTAGTGGAGGAGAAGGGAAGGAGCTAGAGTTTCTAGGCTCCACCTTTGGAGTTTCGCAAGTTGGGATAATTGAGGTGACTCGCATTCAATCACCCAAAATGCAAAATTGTGAAACAAATTTGTGTTTGGCATATGTTCACGGCTAGTGGTCGTGTGGAGAGGAACTTAGTTACTCTGGGGATTTAATCCAAGGATGTTGATTAGCTCAAAAATATGATCGAAGGGTTATTGTTTTCCTTCATGATTCCTTGACCAGTTACGATTCAGTTATAATTAATCGGATCATTGTTTTAAGAGCATGAGATTCGTAGAGTAACGAATTGGCGACTCGGTTTCTTGTGCATTTTCTTGGAGATTCGAGGTGTAACAAAATGGTTTAATTACATAAATGAGAAATGCCTTGATGATCGGAAAGTGAGGGTTACGTTTTCCGGAAAATGAGTTGAACTGTAAGAAATAAAAATTACAGTATAATTAAGAAATCTTCGTAGACGCAGAAAACGTAAGAGGCATAAAAGGTGAAGAGAGAATAATGAACAAATTCCAAAGAGCATGAGAGGAATAGAGAAAGAGCAGATGGAAATAGACAACAATTCAAGCCAAGTATGAGTAGAACAAAAGTAGTGTAAATCAAAGAAGAATTGAAGAATAGAGAAGAAATGGTAATCATTGACAAGCCCCATATTTCTGTTGTGCCATCTTTCAACAATTTTTTTATATTCAAGGTGGTAGGAGGTGCTAGGAAGGACTGTTATCCTCAGAGTTTCAAGCTGCGTTTGAACACTAGAAGCCAGCTTCAACTGGTTGTAGCTTAAAACCAAGGTGGTAGGGTGGCAAGGGAGAACCATTGTTCTCTATTATAGGTTGGTGCATGCAGGACTGAAGTTGGTTCTTCCATCCACTGATGTCGGAAAACTTAGGGAGTAGGTAAGCCCTCTAGTAAGTGCTAGAAAACAAAGAGTTTGGAGCTCTCGCAGCTGGTACTGAAACATAGGTGGCAGCCTCACATTGAGTTGGTGCTAAAGCTGATGATGTATAGAATATAAAAAGACTGCCTATTTATCATTTGAAGAAGAATATGTTTTCCCTTTATGGGTTTTCTCGCGAATATATAAGTTCCCCGGTATTTCATGTGTGTTATTGATGTTTATTATTTATGTTGTTCATGTCTTGCATAATTTTGATTATCACTTAAAGAATATTAAAAATAATTTAATAGGCATAAAATTATTTAAGAACACTAACAACTGATTCACCCCTCCTCAGTTGTCTTAAAAATTTCAACGCCACTAATGCATAATGAAACACACTTTTACCTAACACACATTAGACCAAGTATATCTAATCCACCTTCTGCGACTAATATCCCAACACCTTTAAGAATAAATTGGGATAGGATTGAAGGATTTCAATAGTGACACAATGGGAGAAGGAAGGAGGCATTAGAGCCTATCCCTCCCACGAAAACTTCTGAACTCCTAACATAGATCGATGTTTGGAAAAATTCACTTTGTAAGATACTTTGTGAAAATGTGTGCAACTTGATATTTTGTAGGGAAAAATAACACTTTAATAGCTTGATCATGAATGAGATTTTGATGAAGTTCATGTGTAGATCGGATGTGTTTGTTGTGATGATGTTGAACTAGTTCTTTGGTGATCTTGATGACACTTTGATTTTCACACCAAAGACTAGTTGGATGTTGTTGTTGGAATCCAAACTATGAAAGGATCAATCAAAGCCACAAGGATTCTAGACTTGCATTAACTACTACTCGATACTCTACTTCTACTGAAGAAAGTGAAATATCCCATTGTTTCTTACAGCACCAATTGACAGGTCTTGAACCAAGGAGGAAAACATAAACTACAGAACTTTTGATCATCGTGGTCACCAACCCAATCTAAATAAGTGAAACCACCCAATAAAGGAGTCCCCCCTAGACTATAATGTATCTTGAACTAAAATGTACCACAAACATAAAGAAGTATCCTTTTAGATGCTTTTAGATGCTTTTCAATGGATTTCATGGGTGTTTGTGACATGCCAGAAACAAGACCAACAACAAAGGAAATATCAAGATGGGTAAGGAGTCAAGTATAAGAGGATACCAAATAACTGGTGGTACAAAGTGGCATCAACTTCCTTGAGAAGTACAGGTGGTAGCAAGCTTGAATCTAGACTTGAATGGAGAAGGATTGGTTTACAATCTTCCATGTAATGAAGAAGGTAACAAGATGGCCTGGCACTGGGAAAGAAAAACTTTCCTTGGTTTGAAAATCTCGGAGGCCAAGGAAATAATGCAAAACCTACAATTCTATCATTTCAAATTTATTCTTAAGGATGGTTTTCACATGGTTTAAAAGTTTTGAGTCACTGAAGAAGTATAAGGTCATAAACCTAAAGGAAAAGGATTATGAGATATCGATCTCACTTTTGGTATAGACATTAGGATATGAATGACATCTAGAAAATCTAGTGTTAATAAGAAAGTTGTTCATTTTGACATACCAAGATCGTATCAAGCTTAAGACCATAAAGAGATTTCTTAAGGAGACAAACAAGACTAGAGTCATTCTTAATATAATTAGGAGGTTGTTCCATGTAGATTCTATCTTGGAAACTCCTCCATGTAAGAAGGAAAATTTAACATCCATCTGATGGACCTCCCATTTATGTGAGGAAACAAGGAAAATAACAAGGTAGATGGACCCATTTTGGCTACAAAGGGAAAAAGGTTTCCATTATAGTCAATGCCTTCAACTTGGGAAAATAATTTGTAATCTAAATGAGCCCTTGTAGTCTTCAACAATTCCATTTGAATCATGCATACCTTATTTATATAGACCCATTTACATCTCGACAAAAGTTTAATTCCTTTCAAATATAGGTATAAGATCCCAAGTATCGCTTTCATTAAAGAATGATACTCTTCTATTCATTGTTGTATCTCAATATGGATGACTTGAAGATTATGCAAATTTATTTGGATCAAAGTCTCCTAAACTTGATTCAAAAGAGAGAAGAGGTTTGGTCGAACTATGAACGCTTCCAATACTCTCTATTTGAAGGATCATCGACAAGATCACGAACTACTGTTGAATGGACCCATCTAGGGAAGTGATAGTGTTAGTCTTCAAAATACTGGACTCATTTGGAAGAAAGTAAAGGTGCAGGATTTCTTTTCATCCTCACTTATCATATAAATAAGAACTAGAATAGGATCAAAACAAGGAACAAACATCAAAGATGGCTCGCATTCTGAAGAAGGAACACACGGGTTAGGCTCGCAAAGCCAAGATATTTTCATCAAATTTGGCATCTATTCTAATAATAATTTCATTACAATGTGGTTGAAGAAGTCTATAACCTTTGGCATCTTCATAATAAACAACAACATACACTTATGACTTTTAGGTTGCAATGCTTTTCTCATTAGAATGTGAGTCCATGCTATACTTCCAAATCCATGGAAGTGACTTAAGATCCTGGTTTAATTTTAGTCCAAGCTTCTTCCAACATTATATTTTTAAGAGCACTTTGTGGGAGTGTGATTTACTATGTAATTTTCACATTCGATGGCTTCCGCTCAATACTTTAGACTTAATCCCTTAGATTGGATCAATACAATTAGTCATTTATTTTAATGTGTGGTTATTTCTCTTAGCAACACCATTTTTCTGTGGTGTATATGGAACAATGTGTTGAATTTGGATGCCATGTGTAGTGCAGCAACTTTTAAAATTAGTGTTCACATATTCACCTCCATTATCTATTCTTAACCTTTGAATTTGATGTCATGATTGCTTTTCTACAAGGGCCTTGTAGGCCAGAAACTTGTCAAAAACTTCGCTCTTAAATTTTAAGTAAAACGTATGGAAAAGTCATAAACGAAATTTAAGAAATAATTGCACCCAAAAAATAAAGAGAAGATAGTGGACCACACAAGTTAGTGTGAACAAGCTGCAAAGGGCCTAAGTCATGCCAAGAGGCAAGTTTTTCAAATTTGTACCGATGATGAAACAACCGACACAAACAACATATTTGCATGAAACAAGAGGAAGACCAGTCACCATATGTCGATTACAGAGTTTTTGCAATGAACAATAATTTAGATGACCAAACTGCTCATGACAAATTTTTCTCAATTCATCTCTATGAGAAACAAAAAATGATGGAAAAGGTGATGACCCAAAGTTTTCAAACTTGTACATCCTAGTAATATCATCAACAATTCAAGTTGCAAGAACATGTTGAGGATATTTTAGATCCTTTATTACAACTTGGTGAGGTGAAAAATCTATGGTTTTACCTTCACCTGAATGACTGATTTGATATACTGATAGATTGTTACAGGAAATACTTGGAACACATAATACATCATTGAAATTACCATTATCTACCTGAAATGTTCCAAATCTTACAACACTAAGAGATCTATCATCACCAACAAATATTTTCTTGGTGTTACATTCATTTAGAGTAGAAAATATGGCTTTCTCCTTAGCCATATGATAAGATTCACCAGAATCAATAAGCCACTCATCAGAAGAAGAAGTAGAAGTTGCATTGAATGAGAAATCTAAAGCAAAAAGTGTAGGTCCATGAGAAGAAGAAGTAGAATCAATACCGATGTTGTGCTTCTTCATCACTACTTCTAAATTTTCCATATTCTTGAAACATTTGGACTCATCATGACCATCTTTCCCACAAAACTTGCAATGTCTCTCAGTCTTATTTATTTTAGATTTTGCTCATTTGTCACCATTAGGAGCTGAAGTTGTCTGAGTGGGTTTGGGACCCTTGTTTTTGTTGTTTTGGCGAGGATGTTTCTTCTTTGGATTCTTGGGTTTATATTTTTGTTAGGATACTTAGGCTTTGTTGGAGGTAGATGTAGTGCTTATCACTCCAAGTTGTACAATTTTATCTTGCTCTCTAATCAAAGCATCAGAAAAATACTCAACAATGGGTTTTTGATAATCTTTCCTTGGAGCCTCTCTCATGTCATAGAAGGTATATACAAACACATAATATGCACTACTTAGCTTAGAAAGAATAATATAGATGCAACACTCATCCTCCAGCTTTATGTTATGCTCTTCACATAAAATTCTAGGTGTTTTAAACTTTTAGATAAATAGTCTTCAATACAAGAAAAATCATTTGGAATCAAAGTCAATATCTGATTTTCTAACTAATGTGCTTGAATAATATTTTCTTTACCAAACACAGATTCAAGTTTTTCCCAAGATTCATCGGGGTCATCAATTTCTTGAAGGTGGAACCTTAAATCAAGAGAGATTGGAATTATGATTAGTTTATTTGCTTAATCATTCCTATTATCCCATTTGACTATCTTTTCGTCATGATTGGGTTTTTTTCTTTTCCAAGGTAATACAATATAAACCTTTTACTTGATAATAAAATCCTCCATACAAAGATTTCCATTTAAGATTAGGTTGGTGCAGGAAAAGAAAATATCACTAAAAGAGGCATATTAAATGCTCTTAGATAATATGGATTTAAAAGCTGAAACTAATGATGCGGATGGAAAGATATCAAAAATTAGGGTGGTTTAAAGCGCCGGATGTGATATACCCTTTAAAAAGCATAGAAATGGTAACCAAAGATCCATGGAAAGTAGAAGTTGGTCCACATAATTGATACCACTTCAAATAACCTCACTTTTACAAATAAGTTTCTTTATGAAGTGGCCCAATTTTATAAAGAGAAGGATTGTTTTACAATGAAGTTGCTTTATAAAATAAAGTTGCATGTAAAACAAATAACTTTAAAATAAAATATTAAAAAACTACTTATAGTGATTCACTTTTATACTTTAAATTGAAATACACTTCACAATGGATGCATGAAAATTTTCAAAAAGTAACAAAAAATGAGCATGAATAAGACCTCTTACTTAATAAGCTTTTAACCAAGGGCTGGCAAAACATATTGTATTGTTTTATAAGGATTGTTGTTGTTCTATTCAGGCTTTACACCTTCAAATATGATTAAAATGACTGTATCTTGGCCAAAAGAAAACCTTTTCGAGTGAAAAAAAAACATTCATGAGAGGCAGTGCTTGGGATGCAATGGAATAGTCCTCTCAACCATAAATGTATGGAAATGGAAGAAAATTTTGATTAATTGGTTGGTTGTCATTGATGTCAATCCCTTGAAGAAAAATTCGGTATATAAAAGGTTTGGGTAATGGAACTAATTTTGTTTGATGTATAATGTTATGAGGTTTGATATATTTGCAATTAAAATTATTCTAGATGGATATTACATTTCATTGCCATTTCGATTGGTATGTGGAATGTCACATAACTCTACCGCGGTTAGAGATTTATGGCCAAGTGAAATTGGAGAACCCTCATAGGAGTCATCTAGAAGCCCTAAAAAGGTCAAAGTAGTCAAAGTTTTTGCAAAGAAAAACTATTTCAATAATAAAGTGAAGTGATGAGTGCTATAATTCAAAAGAGGATGCAAATTTTTTATTTAAATAATAAATTTAATGGAGAACTCCTAAAATAAGGAAAGTGGTTTTAGAAATTTTAGAGGTAAATAATAAAATTGGAAATTGATAAGTGTACTATAAGTCAAGTGGATACAAAAAAAAATATATTAAATAATAATAAAGTTAATGAGGAAATTACTAAGTGGACAAGTGGTTAAATTAGGTTAAGATGGTTCAAAGAAATTGCTTGAGAGAAAGCTACATGAAAGTAAAATAAGAGGAAGGCTCTCTCATTCAAATCACACTTGAATATCATTGAATATATATATTTTGTGAAATGTTATTTAGGCAAGTATTATTGATATAGAAAAAAGTATGGCTGAGAAAGAAGTCACGGAAAAAGTGCAATAGAAAAGTGTGAAATGAAAAAGTATAGCCAGGAAAAGTCTGTGAGAAAAATCCTGTGAGAAAAGATCGCGACAAAAAAGCTGCTGACAAAAAGTCACGACAAAAAATCATGGTAGTGGATTGTGTGATAAAAACTAATACTTGAACACTACAAAAGAAGAAAAAAAGGTATAGTTCTCATATGTGTAGTGTTCAATTTATGAATCAAGTTGAGGTGTTCACTTGTAAATATGTTGGATTCCTTATTAGGGTTATGAGCTTGTGTGAGTTGATAAAAGGTAGATCTACGAAAGTTTATTATTGGTTAATGTTTGAGGGATTTTGGTTGGGGTATTTTGCTGAATTTATTGGTACAAATGGAGGTTGTATAACAATGATGTTCTAACACATGGTTTGAGGTACATACTTGTATTATAGTGTTTGAGGTATATGTGATCGGATCAGATTTGAACAATAAGTGATGAGGGATTTTGGTTGAGGTACATGTTGGGTACATGGTTGAGACAAGTAGTTGATGAGTTGGCACATACATGAGGTGTATGATTGATGATGTTGGTACATCTTGATGAGTCATATTTTATGTGCTTATTTGATACATGTTTAGTACATATTTGGTGCATAGTTGATGCACTCGTTGATAGTATAGGTTGAGGTAATTACGAGGTTTGGTGCATAGTTGATGCACTTGTTTATAGTACCGGTTGATTACAATAGCTTGGTGTGAGGTTATGCTTGCATTTAAATTATATTTTAGGATGATTTGGACGAGGAAAAGCCAAAAAGACGGTGGGTTATCACATACAGTTTATAATTTTGGAGAACATAGGGAGTTTGGGGCATATATAGTTTATGCTTGAGAGAATTGAGTTGGAGCTTCCTTGGCGGGTTGTAGCCTGAGAAAGTGGACAAGTGGTTAGAAATTAGGTTAACCCTAAAATAAGGAAAGAGTAGGTTAAAAGATAGTTCAAGAGTAACTATGAGAAAGATACATGAAAGTATAAATAAGAGAAGATCTCTCATTAAATCACTTGAATATCATTGAATATCTATTTTTTGAAAGTTATTTGGGTGGTATTTATTGTCTGAGAAAAAGTGTGGTAGGAAAAGCATGACAGAAAAAGAGTTACCAAGAAAATTGTGGCAAAAACTATGGCAGGAAAAGTCCGGAGGAAAATGTGCGTGAAAGAATTATGCTTGAGGGGAAAAGTATGGCGGAAAAAATGAGAAAAAGTGCAACAAAAGAAACATCCGCAGTAGTGGATTGGCACAAAAATGTGACAAAAACAGAGCTACAGAAAGAAAAAAAAAATGTATGGTTCTCATATGTGTAATGTTGAATTTATGAATGCATTTGAGGGTTTGCCTTGTAAATATATTGGACTCCCTCAGGAGTTTATAACTTATTGTAGAGTTGATCTAAGGTATATACTAAAGTTTAATATTGGTTTCATGTTTGAGGATTTTTGGTTGAGGTATGTTGTTAATTTATTGAACAGATAGAGTTGTATAATAGTGAGGTTCTAGCACATGGTTTGGGTACTAGCAATGGTATAGTGTTTGAGGTATATGTAGTTAGATCAGATTTGAATAATGAAATTATTGAAGTTTGGATTTGAGGAGTACATGTTGGGTACATGGTTGAGACAAGTAGTTGATGAGTTAGCTTTTATACATGAGGTGTATAGTTGATGATGTTGGTACATCTTGATGAGTCCTGGATTTATGGATTTGGTGCATGATTGGTACATATTTGGTGCATAGTTGATGCACTCATTGATAATCTGAGTTGGTGCATGGTTGATGTATTTTTTATGGTACATGGTTGAATGGAAATTGAAAGTGACAAGTTGTATATATTTGGAATTTATATTTCAAGGAGGTTGGATGAGGGAAAGGAAAGGTGGTTGTAGCCACCTTCCGATTATCGAGGAGAGAACATAGAGGGTTGGAGCCTCCTTACAGTTTGTAGCTTGAATAATTGGGGGAGTTAATTTCCTTGGGGTTGCTTTGAAAGTGGACAAGTGGTCAGTAGGGTTGTAACCCTAAAACAAAAGAAGTGGGTTAAAAGATGGTTCAAAAGGTAGCAGCAGAAAGATACATGAAAGTATCAATAAGAGGAAACACTCTCTCATTCAAATCACACTTGAATATCATTGAATATCTATTTTGTGAAAGGACTGGTGTGTGATAAAAGAAAAATTATGATGATAGAAAAAGTCAAGAAAAGTGTGGCGAAACAATGTGGCAAAAAAAATTACGAAAACAAAAAAAGTGTGGCAATAAAAGTGCACGGCTGAGAAAAATTGTGGAAGGGAAAGTGCGGAAGAAAAATCATAGCAAGAAAAGTGCAACAAAAAACCTATGAGAGAGAAAAATTGTGGCTTGAGAAAAATCATGGTAGTGGATTAAGTGACAGCAAACCGAAAATAAAACTACAAGAAGAAAAAAGGTATTACTCTCACTTATGTTTAGTGTTGATTTATGAATCAAGTTGGGGGTTTTCCTTGTAAATATGTTGGATTCCCTCTTGGGAGTTTATGGTTTGTTGTAGAGTTCATCTAAGGCAGATCTACTAAAATTTAATATTGGTTCATGTTTGAGAGGTTTTGGGTTGAGGTATGTTGTATTGGTACAAATAGAGGTTAGAAGTGGGTTAACCCTAAAATGGTGGTAGGTTAATATGGTTAGAAGGTAACCCCTTGAAAGCTACATGAAAGTATAAATAAGGAAGGCTCTCTCATTCAAATCACACTTGAATATAATTGAATATCTATTTTATGAAAGGATATTTGGGAAGGTATAATTGATAAAGAAAATTAGCGTGAGAAAAGTCGTGAGAAAATTGTAATAAAACAAAGCAAGTGCGGCGGGGAAAAGTGGGCAAAAATCACGATGAAAAGTGCTGGCGAAAATCGCACGTTAGTGGATTAGGTATTGAAAACCACGGTGGCAGGCAGCTACACACACACACACACACACACAGGAAAGGGATGTATAATGGTTCTCATGTATTGGCAGTGTTGAATTTGTGAGATCAAGTTGAGGGTTTTCCTTGAAAATATGTTGGATTGCCTCTTGAGTTTATAGCTTGTTGTAGAGTTGATCTAAGGTAGATCTACTAAAGTTTAATATTGGTTCATGTTTGAGGACTTTGGTTGAAGGTATGTTGTTGTATTGGGTACAAGCGGATGTTGTATAATAGTTAGGTTCTAGCACATGGTTTGAGAATTACAAGAACATTGTGGTTTTGAAGTATATGTGTCGAGATCATATTTGGATAATGAAATTGAAGAGATTTTGGTTGAGTACATGTTGGGTACATATGGTTGAGACAAGTAGTTGATGAGTTTAGCACATACATGAGTTGTATATTTGATGATGTTGGTACATCTTCGCGAGTCGTGGTTATGTGTATTTGATGCATGATTCGATACATATTTGGGTGCATGGTTGCATGAACTTTTGATGAGTGCAGGTTGACATACGAGGTTGGTGCATGGTTGATGCACTTGTTTATGGTATAAGTTGATTGATGAAGCGGGTAATAGGTTGTCTACATTTGGAATTTATATTCAGGGAGTAGTTGAGCGAAGCGAGGACATGTGGTTGTAGCCAACTTCAGGTTCTAATGGGAGAACATAGAATTGGAGCCTCCTTCGGTTGTAACTTGAGGAAGGAGTGGGGATTAGACTTCCTTCAAGTTGTAGCAGCCCAGGGGTCTGTGCTATACGGTTGTAGCCAAAAGAATTGAGAGTTGGATCTTCGGGTTGCTTTGCGAGAAACTAGGGGTTGGAGCCTCCCTTCTAGTTCTGATTGGAAAACAAGGAAGTTAGTGCTTCCAATGAATGTAATTCTTAAAGACATATAAGAAAAAGCGTTATCACGGTTTTCCAGCTTTGGGTTTCTACGTAAAAACACTAGTGTTACTATGTATGTGTATGATTGTTCATTTTGTTCATTATTTATTTACTCTGCAACTATTGGATGATAATGCTACATTGATATAACACTTTCATTTTGTGGTTAAAAATGTTTAAATTTCTCTATTAAATGATTCACCCCTCTTAGTAATCCAACAATTTGAATTATCGAGCCGGGTTCCTTGAGAGCAGTTTAACCTTGGGAGGAGATCATGTATTATTCTGATAATGGGGTACCAATGTTTAATGGTCTGAATTGTTTTAAATATGAGATGTGGAGCATAAGGAGGAAAGTATTTTTACAGGCACAAAGGGCGTTATATTTGGCTATCGGTTTATTACAGGGATATGATAGTTCAAAAAAGGAGAAAGACTGCGGTAAGAAAGAATTGAAGAAGAATAAAAAATAGTAATGGATTTCATATAGGAAGGATTACCTAATACGGTAAAAGAAAAAAGGTTGGTAAATGTTCATCAACCCAGAACTTTGGGATAAAGTTACATGACATATATTATTCACCCATCATAGATTCAGAGAATGTCAAAGAAGATGCAGTTATAGATCAAGAAGAAATATGTTATTATGTTCACCATGTCAAATAGATTAAGAAGATGAAAAGTACATAATCAGAGGTATGTTGTTTTATTTAATTGTGAGAAAACATGGACATCTTGAAATAGAATGCCATGAAGGAATGAGACATAAAAACTAATTGAAAGGAAGACAATTATGAAGAAGAGGAGAATTTATTGGTGCTAGATGAGACTAAGAGAGAAAGAAACCAAGTCCTCAAGAAAGAATTGATGGAAACAAAGGAAAGTGTTCACATTTTAAGAAGCCCAACATGTCAACGAGAAATTAAGAACTTCAACTGAAGAAGCTAGAAAGATAGAGAAAATCTTGAATATCAAAGAAGTATTTGGAAGCCAACATCTGAGCATAGAGGAAGAAGAAAAAGAGAGAAGATATTTTGACGGATCATCTTAAGGAAATAAATAGCGATCTAAACTAGCTTGAAATGAGTTTGGTCAAGAAGAAAGGACTTGAAGAAGAAACAATCACAATAAAAATTGACATATGAAGAAGTTCGAGAAAATATGAGAAGAAGTCGTGAAGTTCGGATAATGAAGAAAGAAGAGGTTGAAAATCTTGAACAAGAAGTTGTCACATTGAGAAGTAAAATCGTCCAAGCTCAACAAGAGCGTTGAAGATACGAAACATCCACATCGGAGTTATAGAGAATGAAGAGTAGCACTCTATGTTGCTAGAAAAAGAAGAATGAAGAAAATAGAAAAGTTATGCGGAGAATAGCACAAAGGAAGGAATCATAGTCAACCAAAATCGAAGAAAACTATGGGCATCTTCAAGAGACCATCCATGTTCAAACCACAAAAGAAGCTTCAATCATGATCATGATGAGTCAAAGAAAAAAATCAGAAAGACAACACCACAAAAATTTCATTCACTCTTAGGTAAGAAAATTTCTTTTATGGTCATTGTTTTATTGTACTTACTTTGGACATAAGTTACATATTCGCGGGGATTTTAAATTTGGCAATCTATAGTAGATGGATCCAAAAGAACCAACGGTTCCTAGCGAGGTTAAAGAGCAATAAAAATGGGTCAAATAATTCGAAAACCATAAATTCACTTTTGAATGTTCTTGGTGAATCGGTATACACCACATTTATGCATTGTAAATCCGCTAAAAGAGATTTGGGATAAACTTCAAAATATTTATGAAAGGAGATTCAAAGTCAAAGAAGAAAAGATTCAAACTTACGATTGATTCGAACAACTAAAGATGAAGAAGATGAGAATATTGTAGCTTGCTATATACAGTTGATAAGCTTGATGAAATGCAATCATGGGATTGGGAAGAAATATAAAAAATCTATAACTGTTCAAAAGGTCCTAAGATCTCTTCCTATGAGATTTGATTCTAATATCTCAACAATAGAAAAAAGAGAATATCTAGACTCTCAATAAGCATGGGCAAACTATGGAATCTTCCGACATATAGAATGAGACACAGGAATAGAAAAATTCGAGGATATAAAAGCGACTTTCAAAGCATCCAAAGGTCAAAACAAAAGGGAAAACAAAAAAAAGAACATAGCGGCTGTGATGACACTCGAATAGTTGATGATGTTGGTACATCTTGTTGAGTCATAGGTTATGTGTATTTGATACATGATTGATAAATTTTATGTTGGTACATGGTTGATGCACTTTCGTTGATAATTATAGGTTGAGAGTATAGGTTAGTCGTGGTTGATGCACTTATTTATGAATGAGTTGATTCGGTAGTGATAGGTTATCTACATTTGGCATTTGTATTTAAGGGCGGAAGGATGGGGCAAGGAAAAGTGTTTGTAACCACCTTCCAGTTGTAACCACCTTCCAGTTGTAACCACCTTCCAGTTGTAACCACCTTCCAGTTGTAACCACCTTCCAGTTGTATCCAAAGAATTGGGAAGTTGGAGATTCCTTCAAGTTGTAGCTTTAGAAACTAAGGGGTTGGGCCTCCTTCTAGTTGTAACTAGAAGAATTGGGGAGTTGGAGCTTCCCTCAAGTTGTAGCACCAAAGCTTGGCCGGTTGGAGCCTCCTTCCATTTGCAGTTGAAAAACAAAGGAAGTTAGTGCTTCAATGAATGTAATTCTTAAAAACATATAAGAAAAACATTATGTGGTTTTCTCTGGCTTTGGGTTTTCGTGTAAAAGAAACATCGATTATTACTATGCATGTATGATTGTTCATTTGTTCATTGTTTATTTACTTTGCAACTATTGGATGATAATGCTACATTGATATAACACTTTCATTTGTGTTTAAAAGTTAAATTTCTCTAGTAATGAGGTTTTACCCCCTCTTAGTAATCCAGAGAAAACATATATGAGGCAACTTCGACTTCGATCTCTATCTACAAGAGGAGCGGGTCTTCAAAGAGGCTTTGATACTATGTTTGACAACACAGATATTCAAATAAGAGGATGAACACCTTAGGTAACCACTCACACAATAAATCAAAGATCAACGGACCAATATTTTGACATTGTAAAACCCTATGGGGAAACATCCATGACCCCCAATAACATGGCCCATGGAAAATTTATTAATGCAAAGAAAAAAGATTAGAGAGATGTTCCACAAGAGATTTTCTCACGATCAATCATCAACAAAATACCCTCCATTCTCTTTCCTTGAGATATCATAGACCAATTGAGAGTTAATCCACGGATCAATGCAACTGTTAATATTGAGGAGAATATGAACCGTCGGATCACTTTATGTCTAGAACATAATCGTGATCACTAGATTAGATAACTAAGTTGCATACTAAAGAAACACTCTATAAAACACACATTTACCTAATGACACATTATACCAAGTAGATCTTAACTATCTGCATTGAGTGTCTAAATATCCTAACACTTCATCCAAAAGAGTATTTTATTTCTTTTTTCCTTTCTGAAAAATGCGTAAAACATTTCACATTTAACCATTAATAGATAAAAACCTACACCCAAGGATGGTCATATGAGTAAATATTTTGTTTCTTTTCATATTCTGATATCATTCTTCAACATAAAGGTTGTTTGAAATTTACCATTCATGTCCACATAATTACAATGCTTAAGATTTAATTTTACATATAATAATTTAACCATGATAACATGAAAAATTATTTGAAATGCAATATTCATGTCCACATAAATACATAGAAGCTTCAATTTTACGATGTAGAGTTTATATAACGATCAATAAGGCCAATATATATAAACATTATTGCGACCGAAATATATGTTCAACTGAAATATCTTTTGTCTGAAAGAGTTTTCGATTGAAAATTGTGTTTCCATAAAAAACAAAAACTTGGAAATGTATCCAGTGCACGATTGTCAAGGATGTCATTTGATTTAAGCATACAATGCACTTCATGTTTCTTTTTTTCCTTTTGAAAAATGCACCAAACATTTCACATTTCACTTCATGTTCTTTTTCCTTTTTGAAAAATGCACCAAACATTTCACATTTCACCATTAATAGATAAAAATGTTTCAAACATTTCCTTAAGGATGGTCATATGAGTAAACATTTTGTTTCATTTCATATTTTGATATCATTCTTCAACATAAATGTTGTTTGAAATTTACTATTCAGGTCGACATAAATACAACGCTTAAGATTTCATTTTACATAACAAAATTTAACCATGATAACATATAACATCATTTGAAATGTAATATTCATGTCCGCATAAATATGTAGAAGATTCAATTTTATGATGCAAAGTTTAGCCATGATAAAATAGTTTTAAAAAGAACTACAATATTCATCTAAAAAACTAGTGAAAAAATATCTATACACTAGCTTGGATGAATCAAGAAGCACTTTTTACTAACATGATGTGATATGACTCCATCAATGAAAATATAATTCAAAAATAAAATAAAATAAAGGCAGAAACAGTCTGGGCAGTTTTGGCTCCCTCCGAGACCAAACTACTCTCTTAGCATAAGAATCATGAAAAGGCCTTCATGATGTGTTAACTTGTAAACTAACCATGGCATAAGAATCCCAACAAGGATTAGGGATATGTTGTAAACTAATCCTGACAAGTTCCAGTAGTGTAAGAATTGTAGTTTGTATGGTCCTTGTTACTATGCTTGAAAATGCTACATTTTTTTTATGATACTAAAAAAATATTCTTATAACCACCAAAAGTACAAGATAAAATGGCATAAACTTAGAAAGCTACAACATTTTGCATTCACATGGATACTACAAACAAAAATTAATGCCTCATAATCTAAATAGCATAAAAAATGAATATATTATCTAAAATGCTAAACCACCAGAACATCCTCATGATCATTTATTGCACTATAAGAAAGGAAAGTACTTTACAGAAACATGAAATAATCATTATGTATAACAACAAAGCATAAGAAAGTTTCAGAAACTAGAAAACTCCAACACTTTAAAAGTTACATAATTCCTTAAATTATCCAATGCAAGGTGAAAATGAAGATGAAGGATTCTAATTAGTAAAACAAAAAGTACCATTCATTATTTTCATTATTTTTGAAAATGAAGAATTCTAGTGGTAAAACAAAAGTGCATTCATTATTTTTTCTAATGGAATGGCCCTAAAATATTTAGTCAACAAATATATTACAAATATCATAAAATAAAATTTGCATGAACAAACTGGAAGTATTGTATTGCTTCTTTCTCATCCACATAGCATTTCAACCCAAAGTCCATGGATGGCTATGACATACACTAAAAGAATGAGCAATACAATCTAACATAACAATACAATCTAACATAAGTAGTAAAATCTAACAAAAGCATTAGGTTAACAAGTTACCTTAGGAATTGAAATTTAGCATTTATATCAATTTAACTTGTAATGACAAACATTATTGAGTGCCAAGACAATTTTTCCTCTGAGGACAGGTCATTTATGCAAAAATAAGAGGGTGATTTATGACATAAGACAGAATTGGGTTATTCTATCCATGAGTTTCTTGTTATTTTTCTTTTATTGCAGATGGAAGGATTCATATTTGAAAATCAAATAAAGATTTGGTAACTTTTTCTTAAAACTGGATTTATAAAAGTTTTCCAACATATATAATTAAACATTTAAATCTTTTATATTTTCAAAATTTTTGGGTTTCTCTATCTTATTACAAAACTCACTGTAAGAAGAATTATTGAACTTAGGTAACCTAGTAAATCAAACGAACACCTTAACCTAACATGACATGATATCTTTTACATAATTTTAATTTCTAAGTCACTAAACATTCTTTTTAAATATAAGAAATATTTGGTTTTGGTAACTCTACAAAGAAATTGTTAGTATTTGAGAGAAAATTAAATGTATTTTTTTAATTATAAAAAAAAAAAAAAAAAAAAATTATTGTTTTAATTAATAAAATTTGGAAAAAAATTATTAATTGAAGAGGAATTTATTTTTCATTTATGCCAAATTGTTGAAAATTTATTTGGGAAAATTAAATGTGTTTTTTAATTATGATTTGTAAATTTATTAATATTATTTAAATTAATAAAATTTGAAAAAAAAATTAAGTGAGAGAGATTTCACCTTTCTCTTATATTAAATTATTTTTGATAAAAAAATGAAAGATTTTTGTAAATTATTTTGATAATTCCCACAAGGAATTATCAAAAACTGTTTGCAAAAAAAAAAAAAAAATAATGACACAAAGTCAAAATTAATATAATAATATTTAAAGGTATTTCTTAAAAAAGATGTAATAATTTCCAAGTTTTTGAAAAGAGAGTAGAAAGCTAAGTGGGTTTGATTGTGGGAAAAAATTCACAATTAAGCACACTTGAGTTAGGAGTCTTGGGATGGACGACTACTAGAGAAGTTTTAGTTACCGAGGGAAGTCCTAGTTACCAAGTGCAATCCTACAATTCCTAAAGATGATGATTGATGCTACATGATTCATTTCTCTAGTTGCAACTAATAGTCATGAATATGAATCATAAATAAATATCTTAAATTGTGTAGTTGAAAGAGCATTTAGGTAGTCTTTGGCAGACCTATTGAAACTCAATATTTTATAGTATTTTATAGTGAGGAATATTTTAATTAGTTCAAGTGTATGTAATTTCAAAGGCATGTTTTCAAGATAGAAAATCATAGGTAACAAGTTCATAAGTTAAAAAAAGTTATGAACATTTTATTTTAAATCTTTCCAAAAAAAAAAAATATATATATATATATATATATATATATATATATATATATATATATATATATATTTTATAAGAAGTGAATGCAAAAAAAAAAATCTTACATTTTAATATAAATCTCAAATAAAAACAATAAAATGTAAATAAGTTCCTCTACTTTATATTTTTTTTCTATATAAATAACAAATATAAAAATATAGTACACTTTTGCTTCTAAGATTACACAAAAAAACCCAATATATTTAGATAGATGTTTTGTTCTCAATTAAACATAAAAACCTAACATATTTGGATAAATGTTTTGTCTAATATATAAACAGTGAGTAAGTATCTATATACTACCCTACAAGGTAGAGTTAAAGCTAATACTGTGAAACTTTCTAATTAAACACATAAGCAATTTTTTAATACTAAATCTCAAATAAAAAACAATAAAATATAAATAAGTTCCTACCACTTTATATTTTTTCTATATAAATAACAAATATAAAAATATACATTACACTTTTGCTTCTAGATTACACAAAAAAAACCCAATATATTTAGATAGATGTTTTGTTCTCAATTAAACATAAAAACCTAACATATTTGGATAAATGTTTTGTCTAATATATAAACAGTGAGTAAGTATCTATATACTACCCTACAAAATTAAAATTAAAACTAATACTGTGAAACTTTCTAATTAAACACATAAGCAATTTACCTATAGAATTAATGTATACATTTATAAATATACCAAATTACCAACTATAAACATTATCTCTATGAAAAATTTACATATTGAAAAAGCAATGCAATTGATAATGTACACAATCTATATTTTAATATAGTAAATTACCAACCATAAAGATTACCTGTATAAAAAATTTGCATATTGAAAAAGCAAGTAATGCCATTGACCCAATATAACCTAACATACTAAATTACCAACTAATAAATAAACATTATTTATAAGAAAAAATTGCATATGGAGGAAGCAATTGACCCCAATGTAACCCAACATCACAAAGTGCATATTATTACAGAAATCAGTGTCTCCGTACATTTATATACCTGCAAGTTCATTCTCACACTCCAGAAAAATATTAAAACAGTCTGGGTTCAAAGGGCTCAAGCATGTGATGAGAGAAGAAATTCACAAGCAACATTTCTCTCAAACAGTTTTGTGAAGACAGTAGGTAGATTTTCTACAGAAAAATAATACTTCAAAAAAACAGCCAAACAACGCCTTCATCCAGGCTTCATGTCAGGCCTCGGTTCAAACGCAGTAATGTAGCCTTGCCAAATGTCATCATTTAGAGGATAACTAGGAAGCATACTCCATGTCTTTTCATTTATGTTGTAGACAACGACCTCTATCATGTGTGAATGTCCATTGACTATCAAGCATGCATTATCCCCAACTCCTACACAACGCACAATCGGGCACTCGATATCAGGCTTAGTACTGTTAACGCTCTCACGAACCGCTGGAGGCATTCTGGCAATCTCCTTCCACCGTGAGGATGATGACGATGACGATGAAGATGAAGATGAACAGGAGGACTCCKTCTTCATCTTCTCAAACTCGGATATAATGAGATCCTGCACAGGCACCTCCCCAAACTCCCATATAATGACATCCTGCACACGCTTCTTCCAATTTTTTACTCTGCAGCCTATAAGTAGAATCTGGGACCCACAGGCAAGCAGGTAATGAAATTTTTTCTTTTCCTTAAACATCTTTGGAAAGGATGAAAAAAAGGAAGTCCCCTCCCTGATGCTGAAACCCATAATGCCAAACTCCCCCCCTCTACTTAAGAGCTCCGCCTTAGTTGCCAAACTGTAAAAGGAACGATTGCAGAAAACTAAATCAATCCCCATAGTTGTACCGCTCGCTGTCCCCGTTCCCTCTATCCACATATCCTCTGGAAATGTTCCTGCAACGTTCCATATTTTCCTGTCGGAATGATATATTTCAACTATATTTGTATTCTGTAGACTTGACTTTCCCACCACTACCACTTGGTATGCATCTTGACTGTCACCCTCCCCTCCCACGATGCCTGCAGAAAATATGGACTGAATGGATGACAAGGGGGGAAGTAGTAAGGACGTTCTTGTGAGAGGATTGGAAACAACAAATCCTGATGCAACAGCACCCCCAACCAAGAAAAGACCTGTAGCTGATCCAAAGCAGTCGTGTACACAATTTGCCGTTCCTTCTTGTTGTAGGAGAAAGGAGAGGGAGACGCAGGTGTTTTTCTTCCAGGTCTGTGTGAAGAAGCAGTAAGCCAGACAGTAAGGAATTATGGGTTCTATTCCTGAAAAAGCGAGCCATTGCACAACCAGCCACGGCTTTCTGTTGCAAGGTGACTCTGCCCATTGAGTTGTTACGAATTTGGTTGATGAAATGATGGCATTCCATTGTTTACACACCAAGCGAAATTTACAGAGGGATTGGAGTGGTAGCCATTTTAATATCTCCTCTGTCAAATGCTCCGGCCATTCACAACACTCCAAGCACTCCAGCTCCATGTCCTCCATTTTTACCCTAAGTGCAAATGGACTATAACTATGTCTAGAGCCACGAAGGGAACTGTCTATATAACCAGGATTGGATATAATTTGCCAGAAATAGTGAAACAGAATAAGACTGCAGATGTCTGTCAACTATGAAAGTTTGTTAGAACAGCATAGCATCAACAATCTGAAACTAGGAACAATACCCTGTATAAAGCTGCATCCCGATTATCCTACAATCAAAGCCAAAGGTTAAACAACAGCAGACTATAAAATCAAAGTGAACAAAAAGTTCGATAAAATCTACTTTTAGTTACAGAAAGATAATCAGGCCTTGTTCTAACAAAGTCTAAAGAGAACTATCAAATATAACAGTGAAATAAACAGACCGGATTGATAGGAAATAGAATGACACGATAATGAATAAAGAGACAGAACACTTGATGAGGCAACAATCTTATAAAAGAACTTTAAGGAATTCTAGAAAACCTAAATAGCTATGCTAATAGTAATGTTCAATGCAATGGAGAACCAAGCTAACAACTAAATCGATTTATTTAGAGCAGTTAAGAACAAGGTTAATGAAAACCATCAGGTAGAAAGGAAGTTAATTAAAAAATGCGTGAAGAAAGGATCCAGTAATACCTATGAAAGAACAAGACAGAATGAATGAAATTTTCGACTGTAAATTCAAACAAATATACCAAAATTCGTCAATGAAACTATTAAAATTATACTAAACTTGCAATTAACCCAGAAAAGAACAAAGAAGCTTAAATTTTACAAAGCTCACAAATAAACCCATACTCGGGCGCTAGTAATCTGCTAGAACGGGAAAATAATGAAACAATAAGGTATGCAGATTGAAACATTAATCAAGAATCCCGCTAGGAACAGTAACCGAACTTGGCCTATTTAAAATATTAGATCAAAGAAGCTAAGAATCGATATCTTTAAATGTCAAAACAGAACCAAAACAAAAACAGAAGAAAATATCAACCGCTATCACCCAAAACCTGCGAGACTTCACGACACCAAGCATTAAACCAGGTTTCTTAACGAAAACAGTAAACAACTTTTGGAGAAAAAACGAAAAACGTATAGGAACTGTTATAAAATGCTGACGCAGAGCACGAAAGCGGAATACATGAAAAATGATCCCAAGGCCACTGTCTATAGATCATAATACTGTAAATTTCCCCTTAATCTCCGAAGTTAGGGTAGAATTGAAAATTAAAACAGACAGAGATGACGAGAAAAAAGCAGTACACAAAAACGGAGGAAAATCTTAGGAAAATAAATCAATAATAGATGAAAACCCCCATGAAAATAAATAAAAATGCATCAAAATTGGTCAAGTATATGCCAAAATGCGGGGCATATCTCTAATGAGAAACGATGTACCTGCGTCCAATAAACCCCGAAAATTTTAATGAGAAACGATGTACCTGCGTCGAATAAACCCCGATATCAATAGCGAAAACAATCTGATCTGAGCTCCGGCGATCTAAGCGGCGGATAATCAAAGCTAAAGGTTAAAAAGCAGCAAACTATAAAATCAAAGTGAGTAAAAAGTTCGATAAAATCTACTTTTAGTTACAGAACCCGATGTCAACAGCGAAAACAATCTGATCTGAGCTCCGGCGATCTAAGCGGCGGATAATCAAAGCCAAAGGTTAAAAAGCAGCAAACTATAAAATCAAAGTGAGTAAAAAGTTCGATAAAACCTACTTTTAGTTACAGAAAGATAATCAGGCCTTGTTCAAACAAAGTCTAAAGAGAACTATCAAATATAACATTGAAATAAACAGATCGAATTGATAGGAAACAGAATGACACGAAAGAATACAGAGACAGATCACTTAATGAGGCAACAATCTTATAAAAGAACTTTAAGGAATTCTAGACAACCTAAATAGTATGCTAACAGTAATGTCTAATGCAATGGAGAACCAAACTAACAACTAAATCGATTTATTTAGAGCAGTTAAGAACAAGGTTAATGAAAACCATCAGGTAGAAAGGCAGTTAATTAAAAAATGCGTGAAGAAAGGATCCAGTAATACCTATGAAAGAACAAGACAGAATGAATGAAATTTTCGACTGTAAATTCAAACAAATGTACCAAAATTCGTCAATGAAACTATTAAAATTCTACTAAACTTGCAATTGACCCAGAAAAGGAAAAAGAAGGTTAAATTTTACAAAGCTTGCAAATAAACCCATACTCGGGCACTAGTAATCTGCTAAAACAGGCAAAGAATGAAACAATAAGGCATGCAGATTGAAACATTAATCAAGAATCCCGCTGGGAACAGCAACCGAACTTGACCTAGTTAAAAGATTAAATAAAACAAGCTAAGAATCGATATCTTTAAATGTCCAAACAGAACCAAAACAAAAACAGAAGAAATATCAACCGCTATCACCGAAAAACTGCGAGACTTCACGACACCAAGCATTAAACCAGGTTTCTTAAAGAAAACAGTAAACAACTTTTGGAGAAAAAATGAAATATGTATAAGAACTGTTATAAAATGCTCATGTATAACACGAAAGCGAAATACACGAAAAATGATCCCAAGGCCACTGTATATAGACCAGACTACTGCAAAACTCTCCTTAATCTCCTAAGTTACGGTAGAATTGAAAATTAAAACAGACAAAGATGACGAGAAAGCAGTACACAAAAACGGAGGAGAATCTTAGGAAAATAAATCATTAAGAGATGAAAATAAATCAAAATGCATCAAAATCGGTCAAAGATATGCCAAAAAGCGGAGCAGAAAATGCGGAAGTTCAAAATTTTAATGCGAAACGGTGTACCTGCTTCCAATAAACACCGAAAGTTTTAATGAGAAACGATGTACCTGCGTCGAATAAACCCCGATGTCAATAGCGAAAACAATCTGATCTGAGCTCTGGCGATCTAAGCGGCGGATGATTTGGCGGTCACCCTTCAAATTTTGCGTACGCATGTAGTCTCCTCTACTCTCTCATTCGCCATCACAATAACAGGTATTAGAACGAACCGAAAGTGGCTGATTATATTAATACCGGTGATAGCATCTTTAACGCATGGATCGAAGAAGAGTGCGCACACAAATCTCGAACTATGAATTTTTTTGGTACGAAAGATTTTTGCACGGATAGTGGAGAAGCAAAGTGCATTATACAATTTATTAATAAAAAGATTGTAACTTCTAGTATCATCTATTTTTTTATTTTTTTTAGTTTAAAGTGAGTTGAGATTCTATATTACTTAGTAAAATATTGTAAAAAAAAACAATTGAGGGGTATCTCATGATCTGTTAAAAGGAAACCAGATCAGGGGTCTCAAAGTTGTTCTATTTACATAAGCTAGAGGATGGTTGGGCCGCTATCCGGGGAAACCGATCCAGTCTCCATAAACATGGGTTGTTCTTATACTGATAAACAAAAACATCTTGAGTTGATGTTGCACTAGTCCAAGCGAATTGGATGGCTTTCATCTCCTTCCTTCCTTACCTCGTTCTCATTTTTCTGCTCCATCGTGCGCGCCCTTCTGATGCTAGTTGGTGTTCCGCGTCGGTCTGCTGGAGTGATGTCCATGTGGTGGACATAACGAAGGTAGAGTTGGAATTGTCCAACCAGTCGTTCTATTTTTTCTCTTTAGTTCTTCTAGTCCTTTGCTATGCTTCTTGCGTTGGCCTCCAAGTTGCTGAGGCGGCTCATGATTTCTCTGATTTCCTTCTTGTGGCCTCGGTTTTCCACCCTATTGGTCTTGTTCTTTTCTGCTCTCATCTTGCTTATCAACATTTTTGTGCGCCAAGCTTCCTCCCCTGTTTTGTGGTAGAGGGTTTTCCTGGGCTGTGGCCCCTAGGTCCCTTATCCCATCTGCTTCTTGGATGAGTTATGCCCAGGCTTTGCCTTGACGCTTGGTGTTGACTTCTCGCTCCCACCTGCCGATAACTTCTTTACCCTTTGTATCAACCTACTCAAGGAAGGTGCCTTTGGCCTCTCTGACTGTCTGTTCCATCCTAGTGATCTTCCAGGCGCTTGTTGGGAGTTTCTCCCCTTGTAGCCTCCTCTTACTCTAGGCATTCTTCCTTCTTACCATCTTTGCTTGAAAGTTGTGGCTTCTGTCGTGATTTCTTTCTCTACTGCTATTCTCCCCTTCCCGATCTCTGTAATTACTACTCGTTGGTCTGTCGCTATCCATGTTGCTTCTTCTTTTATAGAGTTTCCCTGGAAGTGATCTTATCCATGTAATCATATGTCTCCCGTAAAGGCGTATCTTTTGGTCATTTATCTTTGTTTCTGAGTGTGTGCGCTTGGGAGCTCTATCGTCATTCTAGCACCAATATTTTTCCTTGCATGTTGTTCTCCAATCATTTCCTCCCTCAAGACCTGTGCGTGGATGAAGTGTACCCATTCCTGCCCTCGGGCTATCCATTTGGTCTTCGTCCTTTGCCGGCTGTAGATTACCCTATCCATTCTCACACGACCAACCCCTGTACTTCATTATATTGATAGAGTCGTGGTGTCGTACCCCTTCTTGTGGTGTGACTGTGATCTGCATTGCAACTCATGTCTAACACGTGGCCTAACAGATTCGGCTTGGATCCTACTTTCCCTTCATTTAATTCTGCGCCTCTAGCCTCGATGCGGTTGTCCGTACTTTGGTTGTCATCATAGTCCTTTGCTGCTAGTTGGGTACAGTCTATTCGAAATTGGCCATTTGGGATGTTACTCCATGTGGCATCCAAATCCGATCCTTCCTTTTCGACCCCTTCATTAGCAATTATATCCGTGAGTCCATTTGCTGACCTTCAGACCCAGCGCAAATCCACTGTGATCCCTATCTGCAAATGTTCCTAAATTTTCTGCAGATAGTACGCCAAACGTCAGTGCCTCTGTATTTTTCCCACTTTGGTGTCGTTTTGGAGTTTCCTTACTGTATTGATGACTAGCATGGAGTCTCCTTCCACTATTACATTTTTCATTCCTTCCCTGTGTAGTATCTCCAGGTCTGTCTCTAGTGCTCCAAATTCCGTAGCGTTGTTTGTTGAGTTCCCCAAACTCCCAGTGTACAGGCGAATAATTTTCTCTTCACTGTCCTTGATTACTCCCCCCATACCTATCCATCCTGGGTTACCCTTCGATGCCCCATCGAAATTTAGCATGAGGGAGGCTTTTGGTGGCAGTTTCCAGTTGCGCTCATCTAAACGTAGTTGCGGCTCCCGTCTCACCTGATTGGGGTTGGGTCCTCCTTCCAAATGGAAAGCCTCTAGAATTATGAGATCCTAGTTTGTGAGTTGCGCTCCTCCTGTTTGGAGATTGCGGCTCTGTATCGTTTCCCTTGTCATGTCTATTATTGTTTCCTTGATCTTTCCAACCGTCCAACTTTGGCTCCTAAAGATGCGTCGGCTCCGTTCCTTCCAGATTGCCTAGATAATCATGACGGGGATGAGGGTCCAGTAGAGATTCACCTCTTCGTTTTCGCTATAGTTTTCCTTCCAAGTGTTTATAGTTGTGGAAATACTTCCTCTGATCCTATTAGACTGACGAAAAATGTCTGTCGCCCAGTCCCATAATCCTGTTGTGTAGGGACATTCATCCAGGATATGGTTTGTTGTTTCCTCCTTTTCTTCACGTAGGTGACATATTGAAGGGCCTATGAAACCTCTCTTCTTTAGGTTCTCCCAAGTTAGGATTCAATTGTGTAGTATTAGCCACTGGAAGATTTTTATTTTTGGCCATTGTGGGTTGTTCCAGAGCTTGTCCCATTAATGAGTCGAAACTTCTTAGTCCTGGTTTGCTATGTAGTGGCGTACTTCTTTAAGAATGAATTCCCCACTTGCTTTGTGCCCCCATCTCAGCTGGTCATTTCCATCTGTGACTGCAATTTTCCGTCTCCCCAATTCCTCCTCTACCTCTTTAATTGTTGTTGTGGTCTGATCTCTAGTCTATGGGATGAGAGTGTTCCATATTCTCCATTTGTTGCGATCTATTTCTTGTTTCCAGTAATGGTATACTCGGGTTTTGCCTTGTGCCATCATCTCCTGTTGGAGTTTCTCCTGGCCCAGTTGTTCCATTCTGGGTTCCTGTTGC
>SNQJ01S0055389.1:44433-58558 GCA_010110895.2 Picea sitchensis
CACACTTAATTAATTAATTTTTCATGAATATTAATAATAATTCATGTGCACTTGATTCTCACACTTAAATAATATATTTTTTCATGAATGTTAATAATAATTCATGTGCACTTGGTATTTTGGCCTTCATGTAATATATCCCTCCTCCACATTGAATATGGATTGTGACAAAGGTTACTCCATGGTGCCGAGGTGTATGAGACACTTATATGACACTTTACGACACTTAGGGCGAGGTACCTAGGTGTGAAAATTTCATGTGTAACAGAATGCCCCCTAAAGTGTGAGGTCATAAGAGAGAATGATGGCCGAAACACTTTACAAATCTTTAATGCAAGGGTGTGGAGTTGGAGAACTTGGAAGAAGTTGCAAACAACCATCAAACAATATTCATATATGTTCCATTTCCAAGGCAGACATACCTATGTTCAGAATACGAGATGACTCAAAGCACGGTCGTCGATCAATACAATGCAGATCCATGAAAAAATATTGACTAAGGATATGGCCACCAAAGATACAATGTGGATCCATACCTCCATGACATGAACTGATCGTAGCCACGAAAAATACAGAATGGAGCTGCGAGATGATAAAACATAGCCACAGACCAATACAATGAGGATCTATGTGACAGTCTATATCAGCATGCTCAAAAGATTGCCTTCGCGGCCTGGGAAAAGAAGTTAACAGAGTGAAAGCTCAACCTAGGGTCTTCCTCCCAATCCCGATGTTGTATGAATCTATCCATGTGAATAAATGTTTTGATGTCGAACATGGTAGAAACAACTTGATTATCGTCCATTGAGGTAAACCATTAACAAGTGCGAGGAAAATCACCAATGATGTCAATGAATCCCAAGGTACCCTAGTACATTCCAACGAATGTGAATAAATGAATTGAAATCGAACATTCGTTGAATCATCCGATCAGAGGTCAATGATGTCAAACCACTTTCGAAAGTGAGGAGGCCTGCCATTGAAGCATGCATGTCCCAAGGTACTAACTGGTTTCTAAGTCTAATTCCTAGATGATGTGTTGAAGTCAAAAGGAAAATACTCGTCAAAGGAGGGCCTTGATGTATCCCCCATCATCGACACAAAATTGACATAGGAAAGTGATGTAAGATGGTGAATCAAATGAATATGGACTGACAGAGGAAATGGAAACTGGTAATATTGCATATGGATGGTTTGAACTGAAACTTACCTTGAACATGATAAGGCATGACAAATGACTTGGCATCATTGACTTGATGAGTACCAAAATGTAATGTGACGACAATAAAATCACTCTTTGACTGGATGAAAAAGTATGGAAACACATGGAATTGTTATGACTTAAAGACAAGCAGATTAGCCAACTATAAGATGAGATGCAAACAGCTGCCATGTTCAAGGGAAACAAAAACTGCCATAAACGATTCTAAAAAAACTTGACCCACTTCCTTCAATTTTTTCCCCCACCCAGATAGATGAGTACCTCTTTTTAATTTAACGAGCTCGAGGAGGGTAACATATTCTCAATATAACTCACCTTCGGTAAGTTCCTATTCCTTTGTTTAATGAACTATAAGAAGTAAGGGTTCGTTCCATATGGGCCCTTCAATGTATGATTTTTTTAACGAGTCCAGAGAAGGTAAACTCGATGGTTTTTCATATTTAGAGATTTTGAAAATGACTTAAAGATAAATCCAAGGTTGTCCTTTTTCATAATGTTAGTCTCGTGAGGCTGAAAAAGAGATAAACTACCACTCAAAAGACACCCTTTCAAACCTTTTAATGAGTGTGAAAGGAAGCAAGATCACTCGGCAATATTTTCATGTTTAAACAGTCTGAAAAGAGATTAAAGGAGACTCCAGGGGGTTTCTTTTTCGTATGACCTTTACGAGTCCAAAAAAGTGATAAAAGTATACTCAGTTACATTCTCATGTATTTACGAGAGTGAGAAAGAACAAATACTAAGCTCGATATTGGTTTCATTTTTTCACAAGATTGAAACAAAATTAAAATATTCTTGTAAATTCCCAACGTAATTTCCAAAATTAGGGATACCCATGGATGGTTGGTGCTCTGCCCCCATCTTGAAAATCTAGTGGATTAACTCTAGAATGATAATCAACGGCTGGAGACATGCCCCCAAGATTCAATTCATTCACCGACTTTGAGGTTGTCACCAATTTCTGCACTAGATGGAGAAAAAGGATACAGGTGGATGATATGAAGGTTCAAATACGAGACCTTACGAAAGACTCGACTTGTTATGAGAGGTGACTGTTTCATGTTTTAACAAGATTTTCACAGGAAAAGAACTATGCTCAAGGCCCTGGGTTCAGTCCCCATATTTTTGTTTCATTTTTTAACGAGCTTTCTACAGAGAGAAAACTATGCTCGTGATGTATGTTTTATTTTTTAACAAGCTTGCTACAGAGAGAAAACTATGCTCGTAGCTTATACTTGATCATGGATTCCAAGAGGATAATTCTCTCGAAGGAATACATGTCAAGGGACAAACGCCAATCATGGCTTCCGAGAGATATTTGCTAGATGGAAGAAAATCACTCTGGGAGGAATACATGTCGAGGTTCATGATAGGGGTAAGGTTATCAGGCTCCAATAGCCCTACCAAAGAGATCACCATGTCAACTATCGGATCTAAGTCATTGGAAGTTTAATTCATGGGAGACAATGTAACATAATTGACCTATGGAAGGGGTGATACCGACTGCATATAAGAACCATTTAGGGAGGTCATTGGGTTGGTAATCAAGTCAGGACCGACACATGAAATTCGATCAATATTCACCATTCTTGCATCGCGCGAGAAATATATCACACGAAAAAGAGTGGACACAATAGATTTCATGGCATAGACATAATCTCTCCCGAGTAAATCAAAATCCAAGGGGTCTTGGACTACCATGACATCAACAAAGAAAATTTTCCCTTTCAAAATTATGGGAAACTGAGGAAGGATCCCTAAAGGGTGACTGGTTCTTCTATTAAAAGAAAAAAGAGTATGGGTAACCGAAACAAGCTGAGGATAACCCAAAGCTTGCCAAGCAAGAGAGGACAAAATAATAACAGACAAACCTTCATCTATTAACGTCTAAGGAATGTACCGACCACAAATTTGTATTGTAATCTTGAAAGGAATGTGAGAGGGAAGACGAGGTCTAGTTAATGCACCCCAATCAAAAAGGATGGCCTCATTACTTTGAGGGGATTTTGTGGGAGAATGAGGAATGCCCCCCAGCATGATATATTCTATATCAACAAGAAAAACGTGGGCAGAATTGGGTTTACCCTCTAGCAGAGAGTAGGATTGATTGATAACGACATCAAATTGACCACTTGGGTTTCATTTTCCAAGGGGAGAATGGGGTCGACAGGTGGAAACGGATCAACCGCTTGGGTTGCTCTCTTTAATGAGAGAGCGGGATCGACTGAAGATGGGATAGGATCAACCACTTTGTCAATTGGTTCAACTAAGGATGTGACCATATTGACGACATGATCATCCGGACTTACCGATGAAGGGACCAAAGAAATAACTTTGGCACTTGTCACGGGAAGAGTGGGATTGACCACGTTGGCACTCTTTAGATGAAGGGTGGGACTGACCAATGACGGGACTGGATCAGTCACTTGGGTTTCACTTTTTAGATGAAAAGTAGGGTTGATCGATGATAGAACCAAATCAAATCCTTTGGTTACTAGTTCAACCAAGGATGAAACTAGATTGACCACCTGATCAACCAGACTGACTGGGGATGGAACTGGATTTACTATTCCATCAACTAACGATGAGTTGGGGGAAATATTACGATAACCAGTTGGTAGTTGAAGATTTTCCAAAAGAGAATAAGCCTCATCCATATGAGGACAAAGGTCATAATAATGATCACCTTCGCATAACATATAAGGAAATTTGGCAGTTGTCTTCTTCTTACCAACCTTAACATCACTAGTTGAAGGGGTGTCACCAGCATGTCTAGCAGGGGTCGATGATGTGGAGGACCACATTTCTAAGACCTTGGGAAGACCAGGGAAATCCCTCAGAAAGTGGTCACCCTTACAAAGACTCCAAGGGAATTTGGGTTTCAAATTCTTCATTGTAGTCGTATCGACCTCATCAACGCTCCCAGTAAAATTAACAGTAGTTGGTTTCTTGGATCCAACATCTAATGTAGTTGGAGGTTTGGTCCCTTTTTGTTTCTTCTTCTTCTTCTCTTTCCATTTCTTCTTCTTCTTATCAACCTGGCTACTTTATTTAGATCTTTCACTAGTCAAAGAAGGAGAAAGGGAAGGAGACTTGATGGGTGAAGAAGGATAAAGGTCGACATGAGGTTGATGAGTGGGTGGTGTGATTACATCTGAAGCACTTACTTCATTCGAGGTTACCAGAGTGGAAAACAACCATACCGGTAGCTCAATTGTGAGACCTAGAAGGCTCAAAGTAGCGACGTAAGGAGGACTAATGTTTCTGTAAGAAGGAAAAACAAAAGGTTCCCTCAGAGCAGAGGTTGCTCCATTGGTAGTTCTAGGAACTGACACCGTTAAACAAAGATTCAACCTAGATTCTCCTAGGGAAAATAAACAACACACGCTAAAAATATGAGAAGCAAACAATCAAACAAAAATTCCCACAATGAAACCACTATTTGGTGATGAAATCCAATGTCGCGAGATCAATATAGGAAGGTTCTAGGATAGAGCAAGTGGAACAGTTATGATGGCGACCTACTTAACGGACTTATCCCTTGGTTCAAGATTCCACACATTAATCATGGATTTACCCTCCAAGGAGCTCGAGTGAGTTTGACCATCGTCTGTTCCAAGTACAGTGAAGACTTCCCTTCACCATCACCTTGTGTAAAGACCCTAAAGATTATGGCTACTAAGGACACCAACTCATAGTCAGCCCCTGGGAGGGTACATTTGATAGTTCAGTCTGAACGTATGGGCAGGGTAACAAGTCTGAAATCCTTTGAGAAAATTGAGGACAAGTGGACCGGTATAACTCCAGAGGACCCTGAACAGATTCAGAATTCTGGAAGCACCGAGACCAAATGAATACAGTTGAACCTCAAGAAGAAACCCCAATATATGATCTGACTACTACGAACAGTCAAACCATGGAGGGATAATATCTGTAGCTCTCCCGAACGTGACCTCGTGTGTAACCCCTGTGTGAGAGGGGGATCCCATAAAGATTATATGAAAATTGTGTTTTCTCTCCCTATTGCAAGATGCTAAGTTTGTTTGAAAGCTCTGGAAAGTTATCTTTCACACCTATTCCAAAGCCCTACACTTTAATCTAATGTAGGTTTGCTACCAGAAAATGTAAAAATGTCTGATAAAATTTGGTTTAGCGTTGATTTTAATGGTTGTTGTTTACTCAAGAGGAAAAATGGCGTGGACTAAATGACGTTTTTACCAACTCTAAACAATGCAAAGAAATGAGAATTCAAATAATTCACTTCGATGAAAGATATATTACAAGAAGGAGAAAATGATTATCATTCCCAAATGCACAATGTCCCAAAATGCCAAAAACCATGTAATTTCGCTACTTCAAATGCAAGCTAGTTTCACTACGCAAAAGAAAGAATGAAAGTATGGTATTTGTTTTATTTTAATGTATAAATAAATAATATTAAAATCCTTCAATGCTCCACAACTTTCAATCAGAAGAAAGTGTCAAATGCAGATGCAAAAGACACGAAGCGACAAAGGTTTCAAACAAAGAATGCACTCAAAGCAATGAGAACTAAAAGAAAACAAGTAGAAACTTTTCCTAACAAGAAATCAATAAAGGATTCAACAACTTACAAACATTCATTGAGTACAATAATATGCAGAGAAGAATCCAAGAACAAGCAGGGAGAAAGAGAAATCACTCAAATTGACCCGACAAAACAAGCAGCTAGAAAGGGCAATTTCACATTTCTGAAAACGTTTCAAGCTCCAATCAAGAAAATAAGGGGTTATAAGAACCAAATATCAACCTAAATAACTTCACAAACCAATCAAAAATTTTGGGTAAATACTTCCACAAAACAGGCTGAGAAAATCTGAGCAGAAAAGGGCAAAAATCCTCCAAAAAGGAGACCTACACTCCCTGTCTCAAGGGTACAGAGCACTGCAACACTCCCTAAATAAATGTAGGGGAGAGATTTTGAGATATCAGAACTCCAATATGGCCTTGGGGGGGGGGGAGTTTTGATCTTCCTAGAACCTCAAAAAGAGAGCCAAAAAATGCAAACAAAACTCGCCCAAAATGCATAAAAATTAGTGAAATCGCTAGTGAAGATGGAATAAAGGTAATGGATCACGAAAAAAAAATAAAACTGATATAAAATGTGGTAAAATGGCAAGGAAAAACCAAGGAAATACAAATCTATGTCAATCCCTAGTGGAGTCACCAATTTCTATTACAGGAAAATCCCCCTGCGAATAGATGTATTTCCTCTTAGATCCTAGACCTCTAAGATCAAGACAGAAAGGTGTTAACTTTGGTCACTGACATCCCTTTAAACCTATATAATCTAATATATAGATAAGAGGAAGAAGATGTACCTTTTTAATGATGTTTTTCCTCACCCAGTCCAAGTTGAGCTCTGATCCCCAAGCTCTTCAACAAGTCATGCAATCCAATCAAAGACAAAGCATGCTTCCTATTCTACTACGATTAGTTTGAAACTAGATCTATCCATTAAAGACAAGTTCATGTAGGTATACACAATCTTGAAGGAAACAGGCCAACCACATGTATTAATTAGAATTCAATAGAGATACTTACAGACCTTTAATGAAGTTGCAACAGCCTCTTCTAGCTCTCCTTGTCCAACCCTTGCACAAAGCTCCCAAGACCATAATTTTAATACCTCCAATTTCCTTCCACTATATTCCTTATGAGATCATAAGTTTGGTATCTCTAAACTCCTCCATTCCTCCCTCCTCCATAGAAATCCCTCATTATATAGGATTTGGAGGCTTAACCACCATAGAGAGGATCTCTCATCAGATCCATTAAAAAAGGGATCTCTAAGATATTTAGGGAGAAAATATCTCTTTAAGGATTTTAGGGAGGAAATATCTCTCAAGGATTTTAAGGATGAAATATTTCAACCATCCACGAGATCCTCCACCTTCCCTAAAAAATAGGAAACCAAATGTGAGGTGGATTCTCACACTTAATTAATTTATTTTTCATGAATATTAATAATAATTCATGTGCACTTTATTCTCACATTTAAATAATAATTTTTTTCATGAATATTAATAATAATTCATGTGCACTTGTTATTTTGTCATTCATGTAATATATTCCTCCTCCACATTGATTATGGATTATGACATAGGTTACTCCATGGTGTCGAGGTGTATGAGACACTTATATGACACTTTACGACACTTAAGGCGAGGTACCTAGGTGTGCAAATTTCATGTGTAATATAGTGGTAGCTCAGTTAGAATTTTATATCCTAGGGAATATTATGATTCTTGGGAAGATCCTAAAGGTCCAGTAAGGATGGTCTGTCATAGTAACACGTGGTAACTTGTTAGGATTTTATATCCTAAGAAATATTATGGTTCTTGGGAAGATCCCAAAGGTCTGGTAAGGATGATCTATCATAGTACCATAGATTTTGTTGATGAACCGACCTCATTCTATTGCCACATATAGATGTTGATGTTCCAACTTCATGTTGTTGATGATGATGATGTTATTTTAACTTCATGTTATTGATGATGTTGATGTTCCAGCTTCATGTTGTTCATGATGATGATGTTATTCCAACTTTTTGTTATTGATGTTGATGTTCCAACTTCATGTTGTTGATGATGATGATGTTACTCCAACTCTGTGTTGTAGATAATGATGATGTTCAGTTTCTATTGATGTTGATGATGAGAAAACAAATTGATGACCTATGATATGACCGGCAATATTCTTGATGTTGATGATGATGTCCCCTTCTCTTGATGATGTATTGAGTCCAGTCAGTTGTTATTACTGTTACTAGTAGAATACCCTTCTTGTTAAGGGGGAGTGTTGAAATATTGTAAATTTGAAGAATATTCTACCTAACAGGGAATGTTGAATAATATTATTATATTATATTTTTTAATTAGGCCCTATTATGCCTTTGGAAAAGTCGAACTTATTGTGCCTTGATAGTCAAATGTAAATCAAGAGGGTAAAGTGATAGGTCAACCCAGACATCATTATAGGCTGGAGAGACCACTATTTATAAGAGAGGCCAATGACTCATTTAGACACACTCACCAACCAGCTCTGTAATGTGCAAGTTTTGGAGGAGAAACTGTTGCAACATGAGGTGTTGTCAAGGAGGGTTTTGGTCTATCTCTTGGTATTTCCTGGTTAAGTGGTGCGCTACTCTTCCCAATGAAGGATTATAGGAGGATCATCTATTCGGTCTTTGTTCTATCTAAATTGAGGAATTTCTTGATGGGTTTTCTCCCCTATGAGGGTTTCCTAGGATAATTTGTGTGTCTCTATTGTTTATGTGATTGCCTCTCTTTAAATGATCTTATTTATGCATCTAATGTGCTAAATGATTATAATAATAAAGAATAATCGTAACTGCTATTTGTATACATAAAAATTCAACAATATGAAGGCATGGCATGGAAAGGTATGGCATGGCATGGCAAGGAAAGGCATGTAAAGGAAATGAAAGTGAAGGAAAGGCAAGGAAAGGCAAGGAAAGGAAAGATATGGTATGGTATGCATGTCAAAGAATGACATGGAAAGACATGGCATGGAAAGGCATGGAAAGGGAAGGAATGGAAAGGCAAGGAAAGTGAAGGCAAGGGAAGGAAAGTGAAGGCAAGGGAAGGAAAGTGAAGGCATGGCAAGGCAAGGCATGGCATGGCATGGAAAGGCAAGGCATGGCATGGAAATGCAAGTCAAGTGAAGGAAAGGAAAGGCAACGCAAGGAAAGTCAAGGCATTGCAAGGAATGGAAAGGCAAGGAAAGGCATGTCATGGAAAGGAATGGCATGAAAAGTCATGGCATGGAAAGGAAAGGCAAGCCATGGCATGGCATGGAAAGGAAAGGTAAGGCATGAAGAGGAAAGTTAAGGCATGGAGTGGAAAGGAAAGGCATGGAAAGGAATGGAAAGGAAATGCAAGGTATGGCAAAGAAAGGCATGAAAATCCATGACAAGTGAAGGCATGGCAAGGCATGGATATATTTTAACAAAAGACAAAATATTTTACATACCAAAATATTTTGAGGCAAGGTATATTTTAACAACATTCCAAATATTTTAATAACAATCAAAATGAAGCCAAAATTATTCCTTTTACATACCAATGGTAATTCAAGTAGACCATTGGGATCACTTCTAATGCTGATGGTCTCCATTAACTTCTCGTGCTTAGAGTAACGAAAGAATTATCATACCTTTGATGAGTTCTTTCTTGGAATTGTTTGTAGTTGGAGTTTTGTACCGATAACCAATTTTGTAAAGTGGAATACGAGTTGACCTATTTTATAATATTGAAATACATAACCACCTTTATTTCTTGTTATTTCATTCTGTGTCAAATATTAACCTTTAATAACCATCGACCCAATTAGAAATTCAATGCCTTTGGAGTTTGTTATTGATCAAATGAGTGTTTGATTTCCCTCTAAGAATCATTCTAGCCAATAATCGGTGCCCCATTCATTATCTCTTGGGGAAACAATTGCATATATGTTCCCTTCAAAAAATGGAGTGCCAAAATGTGATTCCACTGAATGACCAAAGCACAAAACAATGGTGCTAGTTATTCAAAATTTAATAGAAGGATTCAATGAACCTGGCAGTAAGAGATCTGAGACATGATGATAATATGTTGAAATACTTTATTGGTCCTCTTCCAACTGGGATAATTCCATAGTTATAAATTTACCAATGGGGAGTGATACACAATCCCATCTATCAACCTAGTCTATCGATTCACAATCATCCCATTCATTACTACTACATGGACCACAGAAGCAAGAGAGTTTTCTCGTCCATATTTCAACTATTTCATTATCTGATGTTCTAACTGAATGGAATCCATGAGTGTCCTGGATTGTTTTTCATTCATACCAATGTGATTGATCTACATCGATCACCTCCCAAAATATATATGTACTTGTCCTTTCCTATGTGATTAGTCTTCACAGGTTCATATTCCCTCTCCCATTACTGAAGAACACCATTCAACAATGGATTTTGCATCTCAAATGAGGGAAGTAGTTGTGAACTTCATTTCTTTCCTACGTAATGCTCTTTTTATGCATTCACCTACTCCATGATGCTCCCCTTTCTTATTCCCAGACTCAAAATAGTTTGAAATGTGTGGTACCTTTAGTTTTTTGTGCAACATACACAACCATTGAAATAAACAAGCATTTTTTAACAAGCCTTCACAACCATCTGACCAAATCCAATGTTGATCCATATGTATGTTCTTATCCTTAAGGTGTTTGTAGAACAATTGAAAACAATGTTGTATGTAGGATAAGTCATGCCATCGATCATCGCTTATGTAGAAGTGATACTTTGTCAATATAACTATGTTTTGTTCATTACTATCTGGTCCATGCCTGTATGTGTTATGGACCATTATTATGACCTTCTCTAAGTGATAATGTTGGCTTTGAATCTTATTTTGTTGTTGAAGGGTGTAGTTCTCAGAAAAATCAACCACTGATAACACAATACTAGCAGGAAATGTATCTCTGCATATTCTAAAATTCTCGTCATGTCATCGATCCACATGGGAATGTTGAACATAATGTTGTGTCTTTTCGACGAATTCCTTCATGAAATCACAAACTCATACTTGGGAAGTAACCAATTATATATTTTTCCTTTCCTTTCCTCCATCAATATCATATGTCACATATTTAAATCTTTGCAAGGCAACCTCCTTCCCAATTCATACTCACCACTTACATGGATTCACTTGCTTAGTAATTTCATTCCACCACACCTGGAGCATGTCCCATCTAATCATTTTTTTTTATAAAATGTAAAACCCTCTGGCCTTGTACACAAGATGTTGTGAATAAAGTCTCTAGATGACGATAACAACAATATAACTGAACATTCCTGCAAAAGGGTGTTATGGAAATATATATATGTCATAATAATAACCATACTCAATGTGATATCTACAACAACATGTGTTACGAATTGTGTTTATTCAAACATACCAAGGCTTGCATTTATGGAAATATCTTTGGCCCAAGTGCACTATGTATTGTTTTGAATCTACCATATAGTTTTTTCTATATAATTTCAAGAAAGTGTTTGATATGGGTTTCATGGTCCCTAGATCCCCTTCTAAATTTTAGTATATCTTTTTGGTTGGTAGAAGGCCTAGTGTTTTCATGCCAAAAATCTTGAACTAGTCCCTTAACCACTCCAATTAAATTCATGTCAGAATGAGGTAGCCTATCAATGAAGGCCCACAAATCTGTTGGGCCACCTCTACTAAGGCTATCTCATCTATGAGAATAATTTCTAAGGGTTTTGACATTGCATTTCAAGAGGTGAGAGGTTTTTTGTAGTAAACAATGTTTTCTTGTTATCTTGCTAACAATTTATTGTGACAAGACACGTTGGGATAAATTCCTAGAACGCGTGTGCACTAAAGTGCGTGTGTGTTCTAGGAACATGCCCTCATTCCTAATGGGCATAAACAACCAATAGATACAACTCAATAAAGTCACAAGAGCGTGTGCTCACTCTTAATGCAACATATATATAATTTATTATAGACCAAACATCCTTATGAATAAATATGTATAGGGGTATGGGGACAAGGCCTAAGGGGTTAGGATTGGAAGTGTTTTCGAGGATAGAGAAATGGTTATAGAACCAAGATCTTTGTGATGTGGATGCAAGGGTTGTACAAAAGGTATATTCATAATGCACTCATGGATCAAGTGTAGAGGGCATTAAGGGTTGAGTATAAGTTATTACTAGGATTACATGGAGCTAGGGGGGTCTAGGTTATGGTCTACGTCAATCTCTAGTTCATTATCTAAATCTATATCTAGCTCTATGTTGTGGTCTAGGTCATGGTATACATCAAGCTCTAGGTCATCGTATAATTCTAGCTCTAGCTCTATGTCATGGTCTAGGTAATGGTCTAGGTCTATGTCATGGTCATTGTATAGGCCTAGGTCATGCTCTAGGTCTTGCCATGTTTATATCTTCCTATTTCTAGGTCTAGGTCTAGGTATTCACATGTCTAGGTCAAGGCCATTTCTTTCCTTGCAATGTAGGGAGGGGCNCTGGACCAGGGGGCAAAAATTTGCTCAATTTTCAAAGTGCTCGGAATGCGACAAAAACAATGCCATTGCGTCTGTCTCGTCTTCCTGATTCCAGCGGTATATTTACTTTCTCAAACGGAGTCCGTATGGAGAAGATATCGCGATCTGTTTGCCGAGCCAAACAGGGAAAAAAATGATGCTGACTGTACCTGTTCATACAGTCCGTATGGTGACGTGGCAGGCCATACATTCCGTACGATGAAGTGGAAGCTGAGTTGGCAGTGCTGATGTGGCGGTTTGTGATTAGTTGGCAGTTGGACGAATCTGTTTGCGACACATGGCATCAGTTTGGCGAATGGAAAGGTGCCACATGGCCCAATCAAGGGCTGCCACGTGGCACCCCTTTATTGGCTAATCGTTTTTTGTGTGTTGGTTCAAAAATTTGTGGAGCCAACAGGATTCGAACCGGTGACCTCCATCTCTGACCGAGTCTTCACTAACCTCAGTTAACCAAGTTACCACCGTCCATTCCTTGTGAGGAATATGGATTATATTACATTTAAGTTTGGTTATAGTTTAGAACAGAAAGGGGGCGGGCCGGGGCTTAGCCCCGACCCATGGTTCCATTGCACAATGCATATAACCATGTGTTAACATTTTTATAACTGCGCACAAATCATATATTAAATATGTAAATGTAATAACCATGTTACAATAATGTTTGTGCGCAGATATAGTTTGTAACCATATATTTAAATGTGGCGTGGTTATATTATGGTTTTAATATGTGCGCGGGAGTTGGTTATGACTGTTAGCCAACAGTCATATAACCGTGTACCATATGACCATAACCGGAGCGTGGGATGGGAGTTACAATAGTTGTGTAACGGTTAAGCACTTTTAGCCCCAGCGCGAGGTCACATAGACCATATGCCCAAGTGCTAGGCGGTTGGGGGCTGGAGGCGCCCTAACCGTCCTATAGTTTGCACAGTTATTCGGTTGCGCCCGGTGCCAGGTTTTAACGCGTGTTCTTGGTTCATGCACACAGAGGTGCGTTCTGTAGAACCAGTTCCAGCAAAGTAGAAGGAGTAAAATGGAGGAGGTCTAACTTTCTCAGTTTTTGGTCGATTGAGGTGCCGTAAAAGCCCAGCTAGGGGTTTTTGGACGTGATGGATCCATTGGTGCTGTTTTCAAGGCCATTTGAAGACTTATTCTGCAAGTTTTTCACCATTGAAGTTTCAGCAAGCTCCAGGGAGCTTGAAGCCCTCATTGATTGAGGACATGGTTTGGTGTTTTTTCCAAAGAGAAGCTCAGGGAAGCTTATGGCCACATGTAGAAGAGGTCATGCCTGGATGAGCCATGATCCATTTTCAGAGTTCTATTAGTCATTTTTGGGGTTTTTATGTGTTTTGATATCAATGGTACAGTCTGTTTTTCCATTGGAGTTGAGCAGCAGCTTGTAAAAGAAATTTTTACTAATTAATCCCAGAGAGCCAAGTCCATTGATGGAGGCTCAAGGAGATGTAGCCCGGAGGGGGGTGAACTCCTTTATCATGTTGTTCTTGTTGTGCATTTGATGGTTTATTTTCTGCAAGTTGTGTGGCTGTGTATTTGTTTTAAGTACATATTTAACCATCTAAAAGAACAATTCTTCACACATAAGCATTTACAAGAAGATACATGAACATTTAAAGGAAGAAGCATAAACTTAGCACATAAGTTTATTTTGCATATTTTAACACATGAAGCAAGGTCCTGTAAAGTTTATTTTAATGAAGTAGGGGTGCTTGCATAGCATAACAAGTCAGCCTTCTATTTTCAGATCAGGTG
>SNQJ01S0055390.1:5968-27465 GCA_010110895.2 Picea sitchensis
GAGGGAATTGAGACATTTAATAAATTTAAAGAAAATAATTATTGGAGGAAAGAGGGGGATGGACGACACTTGTGCGAAGGAGAATATTTAGAATATTTTTATTAAAACTAATTTTAAATGTGATTTAGGGAAAGTTGGAGGTACCAAAACTCTATAAAAGAAAGGGGAGATGAGGAAGAAAGGGAATCGGTTGTAAGCGTAATGTTACGCTGTCAGATTGTGACTTGACTGATTACTTGTGGGGAGTTGGGTTTTCCCAGCTTTGATAAGAGTGGTAGCTCGGCCTTGCGAGGCAAGCTGGGAAGCTAGACGTACCATCTGGATAATGTGTGGCCCCTTTGCGGCTCGGGGGGATAAGGGGGAAGCAGAGTACCCCTAGAGATTGGCTGGGAGGTACCGGTGTAGTCTCGACGGTCGGCGAGCAGGATCCGCACGGAGCAGGAGTGGCACGGAGTGCACGATCATCATTCGAGGCGGGAGTTAAGGCAATTGTATGTTTTTCATTTTGCATGATAGAAGGTATTAGGACCTTGGCCCTCCCTTATTGTTATCAACATTTTTATCTTGGCTTGTGAGATGAAAATTACTTGGCTTAACTCTGCTTGGGTTCTCGTTGGATTGATTGGTTTTCCCTTCTGTTCCTCGGTGAGTGAAATTGTGTTCTGGTTATAAAAATATTTCTTCTTACTCTGTTGTTGCATGTCAGTTGGGATAAAAGAGATTTTATGACTGTATTTTATATATCACTATGGGCGTTTTCTATTACCGTGGGTGTTTTGTATTTTACTGAGTCATTTTATCCTGGTTGAAATGGGGTTGTTTTAATCGGATTTATGCGTGTGTGTGTTTATTTTTTTGAAAGGGGTTCCATTCGGTTTAGTTTTTGGTTGATTCTTCCAGATGGGTTCTGTGAATAGGAGATGTCTGTGTTGTTTCCAATGGGTTGAGTGGGTTTCTGATTTTATATTGTGTTTTTCTTTGCAATGGCTCGTGTGTTTCAGATTGGGTTGGATCTTCTCCCGAAGTCGAACCAGTTTATATCGTGCAGATCTTTATATATGTTATTTATATATATAATTTTTATTTAGATTGTATATGGGCGTTTCGTTTTTTTTATTCATATGGTTCAGTGTTAACGTTCTAGAAAAATTTGTTGTGGGTTTGTGGCTACTGTAATTTGGTCCCTGGGCGAATTCGTTTTATATTGTTGTTGTAATCTCGTTTGCTGGCAATTTGTTTTGTAATGATTAATGCCAATTCGTTCTGGCAAATGAGTTATGGCAATTTGTTTGTAATGGTTACTGCAATCGTTCTGGCAGATGTGTTCTTGCAACTCATTTTATATGGTTACTATAATTTCGTTTTGGCAATTGTGATTCTTGCTACGTGGTCAACGTTTTACAATTGCACTTTAAAACTGCAAGGATGGTGAATGTGTCCAGGGATTGTATTGACCTCTGACTTTTTTGCTACTGGGTTGCCATGATTCCCTCTTAATAAATGTCTGCGCTGCTGTTGGATGGCCACTCCATGCAGAAATTTTTAATGCATTTTTTTTTCACTCTTACTTTTATGCTTTTAAAATTGGATGAAGTTGCTTGGCCGCGGGTTGCTCTTTGAGTGAAACCGGATCTGTGGCTGTGCGAATTTCTGGATGAGAGCTCACACTATCTGTTCCTGTGGGCGAACTTTGTTTGCTCATCCTTCATTTAAAAAAAAAAATCTAAACCTTTTTACCTTCTCGCCCTTCCTTTAACTCAGACAACGTTGATATCGTTGTCTCAGCGAACCTTGGGCTGACATCAATCAATTTACCAAGATACCCACGGGCTACTCATGCATGACGGTGATTTGTTGGGTAATGAGTTTTTTTACTCGTATATTTTGATATTTTTCCCTTCTTCATTTTGCTTGATTTCTGCGCGTTGAGGTATCTTCTTCAGGCGATTGGGCCATATCGGTAGTTTCCAATTGATGGCCACCGAGTTAACTGATGTTCTGATAAATTCCCTTTGATCGATGCCTAAATTAAATTTGTTTCCTGAATTTTTTCCATTTGGTGTTGCCAGTTGTTATCCCCCGAATAATGTTATGTGGCCAGTGGTGTAAGTCTATTGTTATGAAATTGAATGACTTCAGTTTTATTTAAATGCCTTTTATGTGGTATAGCAGAGAAAAGTTTTAATGCCCCCTTTTTGTTTATGGAATAATCATATTGTAGTTGGTGTGTATGTCAAGGAGTAATAGAATTAAATGCTTTACCGTTATGAAATTTTAAATTTCATTGATGGATAATGTTACTGCTAGTAAGTAGGGTAGCTCTAAAACCAAGACCTTATCATTATGGTTGTTAAGGTAGCGTGATGTTTATGTTAATGAATTTGTTCATAGTAATGTTATTGAGTATTTGGTTATCGTTGAGGTATTGACTAAGGTAGTTTTTATAGATAACATAGGGGTAAAGAGTTGGTCCTTATTTAGTTGTCAATATATAAAATGTAAACTCCTTATTTTTAATTGAATATTTTTGGAATGTAAAAGTGATGATATGGTTAGTTTATGGTAATGTTACCGTAGTGTCATTGTTATTCATAACAAATAAAATGTAAAATCTCTATTATTTAGTTGAAATGTTATTTTACTACCAATAGTGATGAGATGGTTATGTCTAGGGAATGTTCTTGTAATTCCATGTGATTGATGTCTTATAAAATGTAAGGTTCTTGCAATAGGAACATTTCTATGCTAGCCTTGATAACTTATGAATGCGAGCTCCTCATTGTTTATTTACAATGCTTTTATTTGATTGGCTTAGGGTTGGGATGTTAAATTTAGGGTTAATAAAGTCGTTGTTTATTTCTATGCTGACGTTTAGGGTCGGGTTAATTTCAGGGTTAGTACTATAATTGGAATTGTCCCAACTCACAGTTGTATGATATCAGACTCTTCGATCTGATAAAGCTAGTCGCTCTGTATATAAATCTGTGTGTGATTATTTTCTGTGTAAAGAATCTAGTGCCGTATCAAGAGTCTTGGGCCCTTTAAAGGTAGGGTTTCCACTCTTGCGACACACCTCTAAGGTCGTATCAGTAGTCGTAGGATCTTTAAAGGCCAAGTTCCCACCACTGAGACCTCCTGATAGAGATTACTAGTTTCTACCTGAGCAGTCGCCAAGAGCCTATCTGACATTCTCTCTCTCCGGAGCAGAGAACTAAGATTAAACGCCCTTCTTTCCTGTGCAAAAATAGTAAAATCTACTACTATGGATTCTTCCATCTTTTTTCATACTGTACATAAAACGGTATGTCGCTTAATGCTTGCAGTTACTTCTTGAGCATCTTATGTCATCCCGTTGGGTTCGTTGTGGTTGCGTCTTGTTCGTCATCAGGTGGCGACGCAGAGTCAAATGTGTTGTTCCCTTGTACACGCGCGCACCCACTTTTAAAAACAAAAAAAATATTGCACTTGGTATAAGAGGTTGTCTTCGTAACGAGGAGGATGTTACAGTTTGGAAATTTCAGTAAGTACATCTACCTGGGAAAAGTGTGCACCTCTCTTTGGCGCTAGTCTTCTATGGTTTTTAAGAACCCTTTTGTGTGCTACATTTTATTGGGGGTGGAGGCATTTATATTGAAGAATATAGAAAAGGATTGGTTGGGTTTTCTTCCCTTGTTCAAAAGGGTTTCCCAGGATACTTCTTGTTTTCTTGTGCATGGTGTTTCTTCTTGTGATCTTGGTTGTTGCAACATAATTGTTTGTGGTTTAAGTTAAATGGTAAAAAGGAATGAACTTCATGCTTAAAACTTTCTTATTGAAAAATCAACATGGTATCAGAGCATAGGTCTTGAAAACCCCATTTCACAAGTAAATTTTAGTCATGCTCTCTCTTCTGCAAAACTGTACAACCCTCCTAGGGTTTCCAGAAAATCTGTACAACCTACCTTTATGAGAAGTTTTAACACTTTCCACTTGGACGTTGAGGATAAAACACATATAGGAGTGTAAGACCTCTTCCAGGGCACCTCCAACAAGCTTCAAATTACATTTCTGAGCACTTTGAATTTTTGGCCCTAGGGTTTCTCTAATTTCTGCATAAATTTGAGAATTAGGGTTTTTGAAACTCATTTCAAAGGATTATTGTTGGCAGTCATAAGTCCAACAAAACCTAAAAGTGCTAGCCTAGCCTAGCCATTAGGTTTTCTAGCCCAGTTGATAAGGGTTTGTGAAGAATCTAAAATTATGATAAACATAACTATGATGGAAGATAAGCTTGATGTATCAAGAAACTTCAAGTTCCTGGAAGAGAAGACTTAAAAGGAATAATTATTTTGGGTCATGCAAAAATGTGACATTGTGTGTACCTTCTTCATGAATGTGTCAAAGGACAGAGATCAACCAAGTTCTATTGGAGAAATCATATCATCACCCTTAGGTATGCACTTGTATATATATTATTTGCATCATTTTCATGAGGGTAATTGTAGGAGGAAGTAACATTTATTGAATTCATGGATCCAAAGGGATATCAGTGCATTGAGAGGAACAACACAATGGAAGTGAGGAATCCAGGTTTAATTGTTTTAATCATTCCTCTAACCTATATTTCTAAAGTTTTCTACATTACAATCAGGTGTTGTAGTTGTGACAAAAATATTAAATTGTTTTGACTCTAGAGATGTACTCATTATTTTCCTTTAGGAGATATTCTTGTTTTGTTTCCTTTGTTTTGTTGTTCGAGACAGGTTAACAAAAAAATAAATATGGTTATCCTTCAGAGGGAGTCACTTGACTCAAATGGAGTCAGAACTATTTGAGAAAGAGGAAGAACATAATCATCATTGAGGAAACAAAAGAAAATATGCATGATCACATAATTACGTTGGAAGAAGCATGCATGACAACAATATATTTTCAGAACATGAGTCTTCGCAAGATTTTGAAGAAGCATAACTTATAAATAAGCCTTCACTAGAGTGAAGCCTGAGATTGAACACTTGATGATATTTGGGTGCCCAGTGTATTTTTCATGTACCCAAAGAGAAGAGGTAGAAGCGAGACTCTTCAGGGAGAGATGATACATTTATGGGATAACGGTGAATCTTTGAAGACGTTCTAGATCTACATCCCTAGTCAGAGACAGATTGAGACAAGCATAGATGTTATCCTTGAAGAAGAGATAGCCTTTCAAAGATCCAAATAATATCGGATGGAGATTGACAGTGAGACAATACCTTCTCGCCCTTCAATAGTTCAAAGTGAGACAAACATTATTCCAGCTGATCCAATCGCTCCAGTTAATATGTCTAGAGATATTTCACTAGGGCATAAAATGCCTTCCTAGGCTTGACAAACTCTGCAGGAGGCAGATAAACATACAAGCCCCTCAAGGCACATCCCGAGAGAGAAAAGATATTTTTTGAGATACCCTTTAGCCATGAGCCACATCATTTATTATGAGCCTTCTTATCATAGAGAAGAAACATGTTAACATGCATGGAAAGATGTCATACCATAAGAATACCAGTATATCTTAAACACTTATGTATGAAATATTGTTCAAAGAATAGAAGGGAAGTCTTTGATGACTTCCAAGTGGATTTATAAGGTCAAGCATGGATTTATTTTAGAATTCATCCACAATAAAATAAACATCACCCCTATTCATATATGCAATAAAATCCAATTGGATAACGAATACATTGGCCAATGAAGTAGTAACTCACATCTGATTGCACTAGTATCAATGATATGGACAACCACATGAATTATAGGAGGATCATTGATGATCGCTCGACGTCCCCCACATCAATTTATTGCAAGGAAATTAAGGAATATTCGAGTAATTGTAGGAAAGATGTGCGATAGGATAGGTAATCACACAGAGAATAGAGTAGTTGTGATATTGAAAATTAAAAATATGAACTCAAATCGTCATATAAACAAGAAATAACCAATGAATAAACACTATAGGAAGAATAAAGGGGGTTCTATCACAAGCTTGATCCACTCTTCACCCACACAATTCCATAGTGAAATAATCGAACCTCCCTCCCGAGGTAGCATAATGGGCTCAAGAGGGATTGAATTGCATCTCAACGAATCAAATGGTATCAATAGGAAAGATAGGAAAGGAAAATAATCCAACTGCTAGGAAATTAAGTCTCCTGCAGAGAAACTTCAACAAGACAACCCCCCAGAACAAATAGTCCACATCCTCCCATCAACTCTATGGCTATTGTGACCCCTCTTAATTAAAATATTAGAACAAGGCATGATCTAGCACACCCTAGAACTAGGTCTTCGATTGCTAATCTCTTCATGGCCATAAACTTTTCTTAGTTATAAGAACACTAATGGGACAAGTATTTCAACCCTTTTGTTTCTAACCAACCTCGAGGCTCATTTCATTATAGAATGGAAAACAACGAGAACAATATCAAGGATATTGAGGTGAAGTCATATTCCAAATAAAAAGGCATCCTCTTCTAAGAGACATCACATCATGACAAGTAGAACATCAACAAAGGAAAAATAACCCTTCACCAAGATACATCAAACCAATCCGAGAAGGGAACTTACATGACCAAAGCACAAAAATTGACACAATAGAATATTTTTAAGATAAATACTGAATCTAATCTTCAGAACTTTGAGAAGCAAGATAAGCAATTGAAATAGGTAAAATCTTAAAAAGATATATCAAAGGAGAGGATAGGATGGGTTAAGGATTATGGCTTCGTATGATCTAGAGACACGAAGCTTCAAATGACTAATGAGATGTATTCGAAATTAAAATCACTACTTGCATAGGTATTGTAGGAATAGAGCACCACTGAGGCACAATTCATGGAAAAAATGGATCATATGGATAGTAGTACTATCTTACTAGATAAGAAGGTAGAATTCCTAGGTCATTATGCTATGCAAGTATGATTTCATACTCTAGGAAGTCATACCACAAGGAAGACAACTCCAAAAGGGAAATCCAATCAACACAATGATGGATGCGGACTTGCAAACGCAATCATGATTGAGAAGAATACGGACCAAGGAAACCATGGAAAACCTAGACCCAAATTAGAGGAAAACAATCAAGGTCCTAAAGGGTAGCTCCAAATTGCACTTGCAAGTTTCTCTATGGTTCTATATTGATCATGTTTTCATTATTAAAATTCAGAGATACTTTTTATCCATAAGTATAGGAAGACAATCCATAAAATTAAAGACATGAGAATATGGAATTAATGGGTAAAACACTATTTTTATGGAGAACCTGGACCCTGGTTTATGATGTTTGTACCATGTTGTGTATAATATCGATATATATACTATCTCCAACAAAAAGTATTGATTATTAAATTCAAAATAAATTCTGTTTTTTATGCTCTTTATTATATTAATAATAATAATAATAATAATATGAAAGAAATTATAAGTATTTGGAAATTGATTGTTATTATAAGCTAAAATGGAATTATCATGGTAAAATATTGTTTGGAGAAGTATGTCTATTTTGAAGATCTGGAAGTTATGCAAACAAGATCAATCATCATCTTAATCAATGATCATCTTCTTTGTATATGTATATGATATATTTCTTTTATGGACCACCTCTTACCTTGAAAAGTAGTTTAAAATTGTGAAAGAAGTGTATATCAACTTAGAGAAAATGTAATGAAAAAAAAAATACAAATCCCATACTTAATTTTATTTATAACAATATCAACATAAAATAAGTCCATTTTTATAATTATTTGGAAAATGATTTTCATCAAAAGTTAATTGAAGTAGAGGGTGGTTGCAAGCTAATGATGGTCTCTCATGATGCACAAGTGACAATGAAAATGTGGAAAAACAAGAAGGGAGGGATGATTCCATGTACCATCAAAATGAATTTGAATATGGTATAACAATATGAAATGTAGGAAAATGAATTATATTTGTGAAAATATAATTTTTATTAGAAAATGTGTATAACCATGTGAAATTTNCAAGAAGGGAGGGATGATTCCATGTACCATCAAAATGAATTTGAATATGGTATAACAATATGAAATGTAGGAAAATGAATTATATTTGTGAAAATATAATTTTTATTAGAAAATGTGTATAACCATGTGAAATTTTAGTTTTATATTTTCAGTGTAGAATTGTAGAGAACACATCTCTCTTCTACACAACTATTTTTTCAATATATATATATATATATATATATAATGAAATTCATTATATCCTTGAAACTATGAATCCCTTAGGTATCCCTCCATTAGTTCAAGGTACAAGGGTCTCAACATTATCAAACAATATTTTTACATTCTTCTAGATTATAGATCTAAGTCTAGTAGAAATAAAAAAAGGTATGTATACCAAAATATATTAAAAATAGTAAAACATATTAATTTAAAAAATATATATATTTCAAATCTCAATAGTGGACTCAATATGTATGTGTAGTTTCATTAACAACATATTTGTGTAGATTATAGAAAAATAATGTAAAAAATAGACACATTCAAATGTATTTAGAAAAATGGAATGTGTAATGTATTTGTAGCCCAAACCACAATTTTTTTCATCTTAAACCTATATCCGAGGTTTAAACAACTCAAAAAACACATTTTCTATATTTTTCACTGTCACTAAAAAAAATAAAATGAAAAGAACGTGCATGTGGTCTAGGAATATCAAGGTGCTCTAGAAACACATACATGTTCTAGAGTGCATGTTTATTTTTCTTCCTAATTCTTCCTATATTTTCCTCCTCTCCCTTTACCCCTCTTAACCAAACCCCTCATGCCACATCTCTTAGTCTCACTTATCTCTCGGTATCACCTGTCTCCCTCCCATACCCATCCATTGTTTTCCTCTCCTCACCTCCTCCCCTTTTGCCTCTCTTGCACCACCCCCTCACACACACCTCCCCTTGTCTCATATATATCCCACTCTTCTCACCCTTCCCTCTTTTTCGTACATACCCATAAAAATTCCCTCTCCACTCACCTCCTCTCCAAACCCAACCTTCATCCTCTTCACCCCCTCTACACCTCATCTCCACCCTCCCCTAGCCCACGACATCCCCCCTTCTCATATGACGAACCCTTACATTCTATCCTCCTATCGATATCTCCCTTCATATTGCATCTCCCCCCCTTGGATCCATAATCCTATCCTTTATTACCACCACTCCCCCTCCCCTACCCATCTACACTTCACCTTTTCTCACCTTCACCCCCTTTTGCCCTCTCTTTCCACCTACTCATGACCACCTCTCATGGTCTCACCTATATCCCTCTGGTATCCTCTCTCACCCTTTACCTCCCATTCCTATCCACACTGCATGCATTATATCCTTCTCCCTGAACCCTTCGATGACTTTTCACTCCTTGCCTTCATTTCCAATACTACCCCTCCCCTACCCATCAACGATCTTCCTCCACTCACCTCCATATCCCACAACATCCCCCCTTCCTCTATGTCTCTCTATTGTATCCTCTCCTCCTCCCTTTTCATCTTTGTAACCCCTCCCCCATGGATTTTCCCTCCTTTCCTTTACTTATTCTTCACTACTTCTCACCTCCTCCCCCATTTCCCCTCTCATCACACCCCCTCGTGTTTTCCTCCATTGGTCTCACCTATATCTTTATCTTCTATGGATATTCATTACCTTATCTCCTCCTTCCCTCCTCCATCCTTACCCTCCCTCCCCTTGGCATCTCCCTCCTTTCCTCTGCATGCATCCCCACATTTCCCTCAGCTTACTTGTCACTTTAATTTACTCACTATTTTTGTTTTGGAAGAGAGATGGAGAAGTATTATATGCCCCATTTTGATTCTCCAAGATCACTTGAGAGAGTGTGAGATGAAAATAATACTTTAAGGTATAAAAGAAACATTCTAGTCCCAAAAAAGTAAATTGAGTCATGAACAAATCTAACTAAGAGTTGATATGCTTAAATAGTCATCCATGTGGCAAGACAAAATAATTTCTGGTTCTTTTTTATCCTCCTTGTTATTCTATATTGGATAATTTATCCTGCAAGAATGGACTCAAAGTAAGATTCTTCATATTTACAATGTGAAAGAAAATAAACTCTAAACCCCTATTTATAGGTCAAGGTGAGAAAAACCCTCGACCTAGGAGAAAATAGGGTGTTTGTGGGTCATAAAGGTGACAATTGCACCGATTTGTGTAGAATGCGTAGAGGCAAAATGTAGTCAAAGGCATGAATTGCACACCTCTACACAAATGTTCTTTTGAAATCCACACAAAGTATGTCATCGTATACATAAGAAAAATATGGATGAATTATGAAGCAATGAGGGTACAAATACTTAGCTTCTAAACTTAGGTAGCTTGGTTTGGATACCTACAAAACAACATTGATGACAAAATGGGCTCTTGAAGCATACAATGGGAGAAATGATATTTAGAACCTCGGTGGATTTTCCATTTTGTTTTTGGTATTTTTCCACTTGGGTGAGAAAAGAGAGGAAATTGAGTGTTATATTAGGCTCAAATATCACCACAGAGAACTGTTATTGTTAGTAGAACACCATAACCAAGTAATATAAAAAAAGAAAAGAACTAAAAGCATAATATGCAAGGATAAAAAAAAAAATTGAATGAGATATGTTTATCAATGGATACGAGTAATATTGATAACACCTTAGAGGATTGGGTGAGCAGAAGGGGCTCTCCTTTTCCTCCATGGGAGGGTCATTTTGTATCCCTAATAGAACCTTCTCTCTCTATGAGCATATAAGAAGGTGAAATATTATCTTCAAAGGGAATAGGTCCAATGCAATAACTCTATTGCTGCATATATAAGGATGATTTTTGGGGAAATGGTTCTCCAAGCTCATACAGATAACATAAAAATGAATTTTCTTCTATGTTTTGTCTGCATACCAATAACCTCCTTTTAGAGGATTTTTCCAAGCTCACAAATAAATGGTTCCAAGTGGGAAATGAGTGTCACTTAAGTGTGATTCCCCATTTCTAAGTGTACATGGAACCACTTGTGGTACCAATCATAATTGTTACCAGGGTTGAGGGCCTTTGATACCTTGGTTTGAGTATTTTCATGATGGTATTTTTACCATAAAAGCACCAAATGTGGTTGATATTTCACTGATGGTTTGTCCATGCGAATTTTGAAAGGAATAGTCATGCAAGCATGCATACATCACACAAAAATTCACATTGTTGAGCTATGCAAATTTATCAAAAAACCACTTTCCGTAGTTTTCTTCTTTGTTGAGTGTGGTGTTTGAATTCCATGAGTATGAACTTTGTTGTATTGTATTGATTTCATTTCCAATGATCACATATATATCTTTGTGAAAACGTTTTAGATGATAATAGATGCCCCCTGATGTGAGAGGTTGGGAGCATATGTATAGTTAAATATGTAATTGATTATTTTTCTTTGTGTAATGATTATTGTATAGAGAGAGAGAGAGAGAGAGAGAGAGAGAGAGAGAAATGGGTCCATGGGAAAAGGACGACCCGTGGAGTTAGGAGGAGATATCCACCTACCAAAAGACAATCCTACTCCCAAAAAAAATATTTATTCAAATGAGGAAGGAATGCCCCATGCTCATGCCATAACCATAAGTGATTTTTTTAATAATCAAGAGGTAGAGATCTATGGTCATATTATATGACGTATAGAGATTGGTTTTATCCTGTAACTGAAAAGTTTAATGAAGTATAGATATACAACAACCTCGAGGGCTTCAATAACATAAAATGATGGTTTGGAAGGAGAAATTTCCCTATATATTGAATTGAATATGTGGTGTCTATGTGAATTACTTGAAGGAAATCATGGCTTGTCAATATTAGGGATCTTTAGCTGGAACTAAAAACTGTGATTTCAAGAAGGTAAGACTGACCCTGGTGTGGATATGTGTTGATGTCGAACATCATGGGAGTCAACAAAAGAAGTGAGTAATGTTGACTCTCTCTATCCCTTAAAAGTGTCACCATTTGAACAGAAATGGGAACCAATATACTACAACTTTCATGGAAATTGGTGGAGGTTGAGAAGAATGGAGTTGTGACTGCAAAGAGAAAAATGCCCCTTGAATTCAAATAATCAATATGGTATTAGGAACTATATTGTAGGAGTGATGCGTGGTTGGTGAATGTGGATGAGGTCGATGGTAAATGGGACTAAATACTTTCCTTGTTCGAAGCATAATTCACAGTTGATAGTGGGGGAAATCAAATATTCAGCTCGACAAAAGATGGTTTGATGTCATGGGGACAGTCAGACACTTGGAAAGGTATTCTCAAATTGTAAATAAGTATGATAAGGCTAGAAAGAGTTGGTATCTATGGGTGAAAAACTCATGGATCATAATAAAGTATATCAGTATACTCGAGGTTTTGTTAATAAGATGGGTGTTTGGAAACAAGGTTGTTCAGTTTGAATGCTCAAACCAAGGGAAACGAGAGAGTCCTCCATGTAAAAAATGGTGCGATCATATGTGATGGGATAAGTCTACTTTCTTGTGTCTAAATAAAAAGGTACTCTGTAAAATTATGAAATGAATAAAGAATAATTGGGTTGAATGTGTAAGAATAAAGACAGGTTCCACAGTGATTAAAATGGTTGAGCTTAGTAAGGCATGATTTTGTGATAACAAATGAAGGGTAGGGACATGATGGGTGAGTATATATGTAGGTGGGTGAATGGTGGACTGGAATGTATATTTTCAAATTATCTTGAAGGAGATGAGGGGTCAATGAAAATGTGGAGGTGAATTCAAAAAAACCAATCTAACACTTGTGAGAATAGGAGTCCATGGGTGGTTGAGATATAAATATGATGTGAAGAAGTATGAGGTTCATTCTTAGAAGAGGGAAATTCATTAGAATTCCTTTTAATGATATAAAATAACATGGTTGTCATTTTTCTATGGGAGCCAGAATTTGAGACAACCCATGTGGGTAAGAAACTACTGGAAAAAAACAATATGATGCAATTGGAATAGGGTGAAGTTTTTGTGACACTAGGGACTATCAACCTAAAGGAATATTCCAAGGGATGATAATGGTAAATCAAAATATTCATAGAGGGAGTGACTATATGCCAGTTTTGAAATATTTACCTAAAGGGGCTCTTAGACGACCTTAAATAAAATCTATGTGAACTTTGTGACAAGTAACTCCACATAAAAACCAAATACTTAAGGTGAAAAATACATGATACTAAAGAACTTGAGATTCAAAAAATATATTTTCTAAGCTCATGTACGAGTTCAAGGATGTTTGGAGTTAGGCCATATAAGTTGTAGTGGGACTCGCCATGCCACCTATTGGCACCCAAGGTTTTAGGTTGAGCTTTGTGTGCACACATAAACATAGTTTTCCATGATCATTCCATAGTTTTTAATTCACCTAATTAAATACATGAGCAATGCCATATATTGTGCATCAGACTAGGCTTTGTTAGTAGCACACACTAGTGTAAAGACTACGAAGTGTGCATTGTTCCAAGTTTTTTTAGTTGCGATGGAAACCAAGAATATTCTCGTCGGAATTAAGAAAGGAATCACCGAGAAAAATCCCTTAATAATTATTTACAACAACATACAAAGATGTGGGGAAGCCAAAATATGAGTTGGCTAGGTAGCTAATATTGCACCTGAAACATAGAGTCTACATGGAGCGTTGGAAGGAATGAGAAGCGTGCGAGGAAGTTGGATTTGATAAGTGAGTGGAACAAAGAAGAAAGAGAAAACCGTCCCCATGAACGAAAAATATAAAAGGGAGCTCTAAGCTCAGAATGATAGTTAGTTGGTTTGTGGACTATCTTGATAATCATATATTTTTGAGTTAGCTTAGATACCAGTATCAAGGTCACTCTGAGCCTATTGTAATATTGTGATGTTTTGAATATATGCATGTGTCTTTGATATCTCTTAATTCTAAAGCAAGGCGCATGACACATTATCTTATATTTCCACTCTTTTATACAGTAATGATATGAAGTTCTATGGTTTTCATAAGAAGTTGTTCAATTCATTGCATATCTCCGATCTAATGGAATGATTCTAGTAATAAATAGATGGAAGTTTTGATCTAATATGTGTCTGATATAAATGAGTTGGGTATGTCTGTGTATAGTTTTAGTTCTTAGTCCTAATTAGGTTATCAAATCTTATTTACATGGATGTCAATTGTAGTAATGTTTTGTATGTTTAATCTGTCATCCTTGTTACAAGACCTTATGGCTTCTATGATCCTATTTTTATCTCGGGTGAGACCTTCTCTGGCCTTGGACAAGGATTGATATATGTGTGTGTTGGGGTTTTGTTGGACATATGTAGACAATCCCTAGGTGTAAAACTCCCCAACATTAAGAAGGATGGTGTGTGCACAAGTGTGGACCAAAAAAGGAGAATCCAACAAATGGTTATGTTGTCGGGACCTAAAGTCTTGTTGAGATTGATGGGAGAAAAAAAAAATGAGTTGGAATCATTCTTGTCCACTTATTTGGTACCATATGTGGGTGTTTGTCATGTACATGTTCTCCAAGTCTCTGAAACTTGTTATGATATCATCTGATCTTTAAACGGTGGGCATGTGGCATGCTTGTTTCATCAACATGGATCGTTTACATAATTGAATTCATTTTTATGTGTAAATACTCAACCCCGAGCTATAAGAAACAATCTGAATGTGAAAACCAAATACAATTTAAAGTGCAGATTATGTAGGAGAATTTTGATTGTAATGATCTTCCCACTGTATCAAGTACTTTCTTGATTTACAATTGGAAAATTTATTGTTATATAAGAAAAACATGAAATTGAAGGAAGGCATGTGTTTTATTTGATCCTTGGATCCCTTTTATTGCAAATTTTCACAGCTTGAAGAGTATTAAGTGCTAACTATCTTCCTCTCATATAAATAATTGAAAAATAATTTGAGTAATGAAGAAAAGAAAAATATTGAAAATAGATGGTTGCTTTAGATGCTAATTTAAGGCACTACGCCCTACCTCCAAGGGGCTCTGATCTCTCAAAGGTGAGAAAAGTGTTGTTAAAACCCATGTACCTTTATCACAATGAAAATACACCATTGGAGCATGGCCATCATAGATCCATCTTAAATGTAGATCTATCATGCGTCCAAAGGCATCAAATCCTTTGAGATTCAAATATTTCTTCAAGTTTTGTACTATAAAAAAAATTGTATTTGGAGGAATTTGTTGCCTCTCAATGCATGATAGATCCAAAGTTAAGATGGATTTACGTTGGTGATAACCACATTGTATCTCAACCACCCTCTATTTGAAGCACTTCTCCTCAAAATCCAAGGAGGAAGTTTTAATTTGATCACTCGATGGGTATTTCAAGGCATCTCTATATAGTTGATATAGAATTATTTTATTTAAGAGTAATATTGGAAATTTTTGTTTATGGAAGACAATGAAATATATTTTTTAATTCCACGTGTCAACTTCTTTTTCAGCACAAAAGGAATTACACATCTCCCTCATACTAGGTTTTAGAAAGTGCCTTCTTACACAAAAATGCACATATGAGCTTTTGAATCTATCCCCAAGTGCAACATGGATGAAAAAATCATGTGTAGGGGATTTTGGACACAATTTCCAAGTCCTATGGGATGAGAATGGGTGCCTTACAAGATGAGAACACATTATAGTCTAGTCATGTTGCACACAAGGAAAGGGGAAAATGGGAATATATGCTAGTGGAAGAGTTGATAGAGTGTAATGTGTAGAAAGAGTGCTTATGTGTTTCCTCTCCCACAACATCTCTTTATATCACCAAAAGATTATAAATGATTCGATCTTGAATAGTATTTTCTCTTTCTATCAACAATTATCCCAAGGGGTTCCCATCTATCTCAATCTTTTGAATAAATTCATGAAGAGCACAACCCCACACGTTTTCCTTCAATCAATCATGACAACTAGCCAGTGGAAACATCAGGTATATAAAGCAAATCAATTACTATGTCTGTGGAAATTTCCCCCACGACTAATATAGGCGAGGAACTTAAGGGCAATTATTAGATCATAGGTTTTTTTTTTATTTCACAACATAAAGTTCCAACATAAATGTAAAATCGATTATATGTAGAACTATAGAGAGCATTACACATAGGAAACTAGAACCATTTTTATTATGATGAGATAATTTATTGTAACGGGGATGAGCTATGCACCTCATGCATTGTTACTAATAAGAAGAACCAAATTGTATATAACCATGGTTTTGGGACATATGGGGAGAGTGGATAGGCTTTTCAACTTCTTTGTCCATCCATCCACTTTGAGTTGCTTTGTCCATCCATCCACTTTGAGTTGTTTCTTCTCTTTTAAGTTTTTTTTTTTCTATTTTTTTATCAAATTTTTATATAAAAATAATTATTAAATATACAATTTAAAAATAAATAAATGATTTTAATTTATATTTTTTTATTTTGTATTATAATTAACCTGTGGCTTAAGAAATCGTGACTCAAGGGCATCTAAGCCGTCAACCCGGCCTCAGCCACACCAACCCTTAACATGGTTGGATTTTTTGTCCCGGCAGGTTTCGAACTGGTGACTTTAACATCACAGAGTGGCTTAACAACACACTCCGTCACCGACTGTCCTACACCTCAGGGACAAAGTATAGAATTTAAAAATAAATAAATAATTTTAATTTTTAATTTTTAATTTTTATTATTTAATAACAAAAGAATTAAATTAAAAAATAATTATTTATTTTTTAATAAATATCATAATTTTAGTTAAAATATATTTTTAGTTAAAATTTTCATATTGAAATTTGTATTTCTTAATAAACAAGAAATATGAACGATAGTCCTCAAATATGTTCATGTGATAGTTTATTCCTTATCCGAGATTGGGATTACTAGCGAAAACCTATGGGATTGGGATTACTAGCAAAAACTTAGAGAGTAGTAACACATCATTCAAACCTATGGGATTGGGATTACTAGCAAAATATTAGAGAGTAGTAACACATCATTCACATCATTAGTATGAATCCCTAGCACCTTATGTTAATGGAAAAAATAAATCCGTGAAAAATAAATCATTTTATTTATAGAGTACTACTGAGTTAGCATAAGGCCTATAAGCTAAGCTTCCTTGACGAGCATATCTATCAAAGAGATCAAGGTGTGATAGTGAAAAGTGTGACCCCAATATAAAATAGCCATGGCATACTATATTTGATTACGTTTATAAAATGTACGAGTCATTGAAAGTAATGGTTCATATTCAGAGATATTATATTATATTATGGATTTGTGATTATTTTAGTTATATTTTTACCCCATTTCAACCATGTTGTTACTATTCATTAGGTAAATTTTATTAGCTTATACAAGTCACACACACAAATTACATGTTGGGTATGACAAGGTCGTGCTTTATATGCAGCAATCACAAATTGATTACTGGTGATCATAGTCTACATAACATGGACTACGAGATAATAAGGGTTTATTAAGTTCATGGAAAGACTGTTGTAATAAGCTTTTATGTGGGCTTGGTTCATGATTAGACATGTTCTGTGTTATAATACCCTCAACAAGGAGAAATTTCTCATAGAATACTAGTTAACTCATTTTCCACATAATATAACCAGTGTAATAATCATTCTAGGTTCAACAATCCAATAATGATATCTACTATTACCTCGTGTCCTGGATAGCATACTAGCGACGTCATACATGGTAGAATGCATATCACTCCATCTTGATAATCCATGCCTTGTAAGCTTTTACATAGTGAGAAAGTAAACCTGTTGAGCTTCGTGGTTGCTTTATCTTTTAAATCTTAGACAATTCTATGATTAATAACGTCGGACTGCTCTTATTGCATGTTAATTTACACTAAGCATTTGGACAATTTCGGATTATGTCTCTTGGAGTACAAGACTGACTCCATTTACCCTTAAATATTCGTGGAAGTAAGTGGTGGTGCTCCAGTAATGAACTAGAGTTAATGCTATCAGAGTGTATATAGAAGTACGCACTCATTGTATTACACAACGAGCTTACCCGGTGATAGTTAGCTAGAAATGTAAATTCAAGCTAAACCTTAGTTGAACAAAGTGGTAATTAGCAACCTGATACCTTTGATACACCCTTAGTGCCTATCCAGAGGTGTATTAATGACTCAGAAAGAGAATAAACACTCCTTGTTGAGTTAGTAGGCTCATGGTTACAAAATTATTCAGCTATGATAATTTCACTATATTCTATTAGGCATATTAATTACGCTCTGAAGTTTAGGAAAGTTGTAATAACAAAGGAAATAGCTCTGGATTTTAGGAAAGTTGTAATAACAAAGGAAATAGTCGTTTATTGTATCTACTAGGAAGAAGAGTATATAGTTGAACCAGTTCTGGTAATTTACACCTATATGGTATAATCTAGAGTATGATCTACTCTTATTCTTATTGTCTTGCCATATAATTTTTACTAGGTAGCAGTGGTAACACCATTATTCTTAATTTATCCTCAATACTGTAATCTTAATTCAGGATATATAGCTATTGCATAAGCATACTCTTTTAGCCTGCCATTCTGTATTCGCTCAATTATTCATAACCTCTGCTCATGTATCTAATTATGGCCAGGCATAATACTTGATAAACAACAAAATGTATTAGAAAAATAAATTGGACAACAAAATGTTTCAATGCTTGTGTACGGATTTCTGTATGAGCTTCATATGATGCCACGTTCAATGCAAAATGAACACGTTTATTCACATCATTAATCAATATGGCCAAGGTGCCCGTTCATCTGACTGTGTGTGGGAGTTTGCCACTAATTTTGAAAAACGATCTTGACTAGTGTCCTTAAATATGGACACTAATTTTTTATATGAGAAAATTTCCATTTGAACCATGATTACTACGTTGAGGAGTTCGATTCTGTGAAATAAGGAAGTGCTCTTTGAAGACTGGGGAAAATTTTGAAAGTTTGATCAAGTTGGTCGAGGCTATCTCAATCTATCTCAGGTAAGTGAGAGTATCAACTATGCTTCTCTCTAATAAAATTGTCATGCTTTATTGCAGGTAGACGTACATATCCATGTGTTTGTTGTTTAGCTTTGATCTCGAGGAAATTCCACTGAAACTTGTTATTTTATTGTGAAAAATGAAACTCAGAGGTACCTAAGTGCCCACTACCTCTTGTAGGCAAATTTAGTTTTCGTAATACCCTCCATAATTGCTATATTTTGGTGATTTTATCTTGTGGCCTAGAAGATATACAATATACTCTATAAAATAGACTTAACTAAATACATTAGAGCCATATTAGCTAATTTAAAGAGCCTGAAAAAAATGGGACGAATAAATCAAACAAATTCACATCGTTATAAGAGCTTGTAAAAAAGGGAGAACTTTCACTTGAAATTTATGTAAAAGAGTCAGAACTTGCACTGGAAATTTACAATGGACATTTTGGTGTTGTGATTTCAATAGACATTTATAAGAGCATGTAAAAAAGGGAGAACTTGCACTCGAAATTTATGTAAAAAAGGGAGAACTTGCACTGAAAAATTTGCAATGGACATTTTGTTGTTGTGACTTCATAGAAAATTGCACCTGTGTTGGGCTTAGTAGCACTCTCATAACTGTTGGGCTTAGTAGCACTCTCATAACTGGCTCTTACATATCAAGAGACATGCTAGCAAAGAGGACCAGGATTAAACACCGTATCACCTCATGATCAGACATGCGAGCAAACACACCGTATCACCTCATGATCAGACTATGGTCGTACCAACCACAAGGCCACTAGCACTTGACAAGAGATCCAAATAGATTGTTTAGAAGAATCACTGAAACCCAAGTTCCATGCTTGAGCTATCGATATCCATATACATAGATACTTCAGTTTGACTCTCCCAATGCAACGCGTGCCATCGGATTCAATCAATGAGAGTCACGGCGGAGGCATTAGCCGGGACAATAAGAAAAGCTAGAGGCAAAGTGAAGGTGCACGGAAGGGGAGGCTAAGCGCTGAAGCATGCACCAAGAGTAATTATAGAGAAGGATATCCTACTCTTGAACAAGAGCTAAGGGAAGGATTCATAGACTGGTATCCTACATTAAAAGAAATAGGTGTCCCTGCTTGAGATTTACAATTTACAATTCAAATAGTTGGCTAAGGTCGACAACTATTCAAACACCTATTGGCGATTAATGTATCTCACTGTCTTGCATGAAACAAAGTGTTTTGCATGAAACAAAGGCCTTGCATGCGATGATATAAACATGTGCTGTACTATGCACAAGCATTTAATGCCTTGAACTAATGCTATCTAGAGCTAGCGTTAATCCACATCTCTGAAATGCACTATAAATATAACATGTAATCCCTAAGCTTCAAATGAAATTCCTTAGATATGAGACCAAATAAGACATCAAAATTTCTAATTGATTAAACGGAAGTTTTGTAAATATTTGGTGGAAGGAAAAAAAATATTTGGTAGGAAGGAAAAAAGTGCTAAAGGAATATGAAATTAAAACTTAAGGTTTTGAAAAACTACGACCGTTTATCATAGTCTTATTAAAACTCACTGCTTCCTTCGCACAAGGATTTAGAATAGTTATTATAAACAATTTTTATATTGCACTCTTATATTGTAATAATATTAATTTTTGAATTGGGTTTTGGGTAGTTTTTTTGTGATTCTATTTTAAATTTTCAATTAAACCAAAATTTTGATAGATTTTCTAAGCATTTAGATAGGTTTAAAATGAGATAAAATCAATAAAATCAAGTTTTGAAATACATGAAATTTTAATTAAACAAAACTCACACTACTCCTGAAAATTTGATCAGATTCAAACAGGATCTATTTGCTCCCCATAATTAAGGATGTAAGTTTCAAACTTAATCTCATCATTTATTAAAGCTTTATAGAGGATAACGCCATGTGTCTTGCCATCTATTATGAAATATTTATAGAGGACCGCTAAAAACAGAGATCCATATTAAGCGCAACAATATGAGGATAAAGCCATGTGTCTACCCATGTACTATACGTGTCGCGTCAATGAAAGAGATCCGTATGAAGCTCAACAACACGCTAATCGTGTGGAAAATTATACTGTTTATTGTCTATTATCTTTTTTAAATGAGCGATGTTTATTTTTTATATTTAGCGCATACAATAGTATTCAGTTGTATGTGTAATTTTAAGATAAATGTTATACTAAAATAAAATATATTATGATCAGTTTTGTATATATTTAAATTATATTTTAATTTCAAAAAAATATTATATATATATTTTTTTTATTACATAGAAAGGAGTACACTTATTGACAATGGGCACAATTAATGATCTTTTAACCTTATTTAACCTTAAACCCTAATGTGATGGTTATGCATTGAAGATGCTGGCATATTCTTAGTAGTCCTCCAAAATCAATGGGTCAGATTTATTGTTCATAACTTTCTTGCATTTATCAAG
>SNQJ01S0055390.1:28866-39371 GCA_010110895.2 Picea sitchensis
TATGGAATTGAGATATATATGATATTATAAAAAGAAAAAAAATATTCTCTATTAATTATATATATATATATATATATATATATAGTTTTAATATATATAAAGTAAGTAGTCTTAATAATTTAAAACATGAGTTTCCTCTTATGAAATCACAAATTCAAATTCTATCAATATTAGATAGAACCAAATGATTTAATAATAAAAAATATAGAATTTTAAATACTTTGAAAACATTATAAACTAGATAAATACATGATAATTGTATGTATGACAAAAATTTACCAAAATGGGAGGGGAGAAGATTTTTCTATTCAATTTCCATGTCATCTTTCTATTTATAAAATCTTGTGTCTTTGATGTATTAGGAAATTCATCATTGAAGATTTTTCTATTCAATTTCCATGTCATCTTTCTATTTATAGAATCTTATGTCTTTGATGTATTAGGAAATTCATCATTGTTATGTTCTAAGTGTTCAATTATGTTCTTTCTCATTAACTTTAGAAGTTATAAATTAGGTTCTTTCTCATGAACCTTAGAAGTTATAAAGAAAAAAGAAGAGTTATTGCATTGGATAGAACCTTAAAAGTTATAACGGAAAAAGAAGAGTTATTGCATTGGATAGAGACATAATCTCACCTGTGTCCTTATTTCACATCATCCGTGTGACTCCTTTCGGTTGTTTTCCTTCACAAATCTCATGCCTTGACAAGTAACGCATGCATTGATGAGTTTAATGGTGTTGCAATGTCACATCGTTAGTAAAGACGTTGAAGCCCATACTCCCTGGTCTTAAAATTGCTTATGTGAACATATATAACTAGCATATCAACATATATAACTAGCAAATATGTGGTTGATGAATGTTTAAAGGTTTTTGTTAGGCTAGAAAATGAAACGTTGATTTACATCTCTCAACTTTGTAATAAAACCTTAATCTTTGTTAATCACTCAGATGTGACAATAAGATAATCACCATAGTAAATTTTAAATATGATCAAGTAAAAATAAAAAAATAAACATGTAAACGGATGTCTTTATAATAGTGAGGAAGTTAGTGATTGAAATCACAACCATTGTTTTATTGGGGCGACTAAGAATATTCCATCAATATTTAATCTTGTCCATACAAAAATGATTAAGCACTAAAAATCTCTATTAAATGTGCCCATTGTCAATATGTGTACCATCATAATTAATCCTAGTAAATATTGTAATATTCTTTCTCTTTCTTATTCCTTCATGCCTAAAAGAGTTTCAACTTTCAGTGCATTTATGTGCAGAGTATGCTAATATGTGGAGGGATTTGAAGAAGTGAGGAGTCAGAATGGGTTCGATAGAGACATCTATAGTATGCAACCTCACTACAACCATCTTCCTTGATCCATCAAAATACATATTTTGGAATGCTTTACATCCAACACGAAAATTTTACGATATGCTCATCCATTCCAAGCATAGTTGCATGCATGTGCATGTGACCGCATGGGAAATTCGTTGGCATGTTTCTAACAATATCCACCTTGACAACAATTTACCTGATATACCATTCCCTTGATTCATCACATTTTCTGCAAGGCAAGAGAAGCCAAACACCATCACAACTCTGCAACTTCTCTAACAATACCGTTACATGAACATGAGTGCATGATTTACTCTAGTATGGATCATTTTGTCTCCATCAGTAACCTCTCTAATAAACCGATGCACTTGTCCAAATCTCATGAATCATAACCACAAACCAAATCACTGCAACCATTGTAGGTGATCCTTGTGCTTATGTGTTTGAAGCACTCATTTTCATGCTCTTCACATGGTTTTGTCATGTGTCTACTGACAACACCAACTCCATGTGAAATGTTGACCATTTCCCCATCGCAATCATCAAAATTCCTACTAGTATATAATACTTGAAACATATAACCCTTTTCTTCTTCATCAGTTAGGACATAAACCTAGAGAAAACTTACAATGGTAAGCCAAAGGGATTTTACCGATTTCACATTATTTATACCGAATTTCCTAAGTATCTTAACCACATAAATATGTTGTGATAACCAAGCTTACCATATTTTATCTCTCTATGTATTTTCATGTCCAAGATTTATTTTGTTGCTCCCAAATCCTTCATAATAAACATCCTAACCAACTAAGCCAACCTATTGATCTCAACCATGCTTGTGATTGCAACAAGCATAACATATAACACCAAGATAATGAATATACCATAAACAGAATGGTTATACTCACTTCATGTAAACTTTGTCTCACCATGAAGGAATCAAACATCTTGTACCATTTGCCTAGCATGCTTCAGGCCATACAATGAGTTTTGAGTTTGCAAACAAATCTTCTATTGTGATTCGGAACTAACCGTTATGGTTGTTCCATATACATCCCCTTATAAAAAAAAACTCCATGTAAAACAGTTTTAACATCTAACTGTACTATCACAACCAATTCTAACACAACATGAATAGAAACAATCTTTTAACAATTGGTGAGAAACTTTCATGGAAACCAATACCTTCCAAATACCTTTCTACTACGAGACATGCTTTGAACCATTCATCTTTTACTATGTTTTATTTTATAAAAGGAGATACATCAAGCACTGCATATTTGTCCATGATGATTATGTGGGTAGTAGGATCCCACAATCTCCACCCCTTAACATCATCACCATATCAAAGATCTACCTTTTTGATATGGGTCCTACTTAGAAAGATGATAAAAAACTATAAGCATCACAAATGAATAATTTCACATTTGAGTAATTACTTGATGAACTATTCATACCTCTTCCTGAATCTTCCTATCTTTTGCAACCGATGATGACCAAGTTACCAGATAGCAAAATCGCTTATGTCCACAACTCTTTTTGCAACTTGGCATTACAAAACATTCCTATTTGATCCCATCTTTTTTGCAATACTTTATGTAACATCCCAGACCACCAACAGGCCGAGAAATGCCACCTACACAACCTTAACTTAGCCTTTAAAGTATTTGATACCATATTTGTAATGTCCCCGACCATCAACCCCACGGCTGGGCATCACCACTACTCCTGCATCTCTACTTCTCTATTCTAATCTATGAAAGCTCCAACCTTAAACTATGGGCTATGCCACACAGAGATACTTGTGGAAAAAAATACGCATCCATATAAACATAAAATGAATATTCTACGTATATATAACATAATAATGCGGAAATAACAATAAGCCTACACATGTAACATATACAACATATACATGCGATAATCATCAATTACAACATATGTACCATTACAGAGCATGTAAATGAACATAAAAGTGGTACTTATCTTTTATTAGAAGACCACCAACTACGTGCAGACCTTCCACGAACCTCCCAACCATAGACCACATTGCTCATCACTCTCAGCAGTAGGTCACCCCATAACTGGGACTAATCTCCATCAGGAAAGGGAATCCTAGGCTAGGCCAGGTCAATAGGAAGACACACAATTTATTAGAAAAGATTCTATCCAAGGTGTCGCTTACACCCACTTCTCACAGACTCCCATTCCCCACATGCTTGTCCCACCCCAGGAGTATACACCTTCACTGTCACCAAGACAGTCCTTTGGCTGCTAAACCTCCCTTGCCTTGGGCTTCAACAACAGACCGGACTGGGATTCTCTGAGATCTGTGGCAGCTACAAGATCCCTTCTAGGAGTTCTCACTTCCTCTCCACACTCTCTCACCTAGAGAGAGTCGCTCACAGGCCTGACAACCTGCCTCTTCAACCACAACCACCTCTCTCCCCTGGAGAGAGTGTTGCACACAAGCCTGAAAGCCTTCTTCTTCAGCTCTGTTCCATCACGAGGAGGAGAACAAATAGCTCATCTAGGAACAGATGAAGGTAAAAAATGCCACTCAGCCAAGGAACTATGTTTCCACCACAACCCACTGTCAAAACACACACAGCATAGACAAATGTTCAGGTTTGAAAGAAGACGCGGGTCAGCTTCAAAGGTACGTGACAAGAAATTAAGCAGAGGTTGAAGATGGAGGTCAAACGTAGAGACCAGACATAATTCACAGGAATACACCAGTCGATCACAAAGATCTCACGGTTTCGGTTTCAGAGCTGTGTGAGGCATACCGAGATCAGACACATCGACCACACATTTCAGATAGCATACGCTTGAATGGAGGACGAACCCACACGGAGGTTGGAAGAATGACACACCACCCCCAACACAACTGACAATTCATCTTTTAACTACATGCGCCCAGGTCGACACTTGTCTTCCTAGAGCCGCATGAGTTCCACTTAGCACACATTCCCTTTGCAGGAACTTAGGTCAACACTCAACATGTCCACCTTAGCGTTCAGGAAATAATAATAAATTATTATCCCCTTTAGAGGTAAGCCCCCTAGATTATCCCCTAGGCCCACACACTTAGCCTCCTCCCTTACCCAACCTTGTGGAAGCTTAGTCCCCCATCACTCTTTCTTTTTGGTCAGTCTGCACGCAACGATGTTTATATTTTATTAATGATCTGCATAATTACATATACAAAATCAAGCTCCTGGCCTTTAACACCTAAGCTCTCCGGCCTAATCACCAAATAAGTCTCCTAGATTATTATAACTCGGCTCACCAACCTACAAAACATGTTTACAATTTATAAATACAACTAGGTCTCGTCCTTGGGGATATCACAATACCCTCCCCTTATTTTTTCATTGTCCTCAGTGAAACTTTCACACAACATCAAAAATATTTCCAAAATCTTCAAAAAGATGCAGGTATTCTGCCCTCATAGCATCTTTATGCTCCCATGTTGCATCCTCGGGACCGTACCAGGTCCATTGGACCTTTAAAATCCCTATGGCTCGATCCTGGTGCTGCTTTCCTTTCCTGGTCAAATATGTGCACCAGATGCACTTGCAAGACACCTTCCTTCTCCACCTGAATCACATTCCAATCGATTACATGATTAGCATCAGGTATATATTCTTTAAGCAATGAAATATGAAACACATTATGTACAGTCATGGATGCAGGTAGTGTAAGCATATATGCAATGTATATATATATGTACAAACAATTCTAATAACATTATAACCTGTATACAACATACAAAACATACAATAATTAGAGAATTATACTTATATTTTGATTTGAGAATACCTTCCACCCTTGAGTAGGGCTATGACTTCATCGAGGAAATGGCTTCCCAAGATAGCCATGGTCCACAATCCATATCCACATGGTCTAGGCCAAGGTACCAAACCTCAACAACACTCCAACCATTCAAACCTCAGCAACACTCCAACCAATGGTCTCTCATTCCCCACATGCCTGTCCCACTCCAGGAGTGTACAACTTCATTTTCACACATTCCATCGACTATTACACCTCCCTTTCCTTGGGCTTCAGCAACAGGTCGGCTCAAGAAGTCTCAGAGAACCGTGGCTCCCGGATTTCCATCTTCCCTCAGATATTTCCAATCGGCATCTTCTCGAGCTACTCTTTGTAATCAACATTCTAACTTTAATCAACATCATCTCATCTGCATCACCCACATGCAGTTATCATGAGAAAACATAAAAGAATTTATTTAGGAACTCCAACTTAGTTCAAAAAGGAATTCAACTTTTCCCCAAAATAGGAAATTCCATTTCATAATTCATCCTGGTTGTTGTCATATTATGAATGCAACCATCCTTGTGTTTTTCCACAGGCACCAAACTGCATACCATTTTTCCTGTAATGCTTCCTCTTGCATACAACCAACAAATTGTCAGTATTTTTTGTACATCATAATTCAACATGTACAACACCTTATGAAATGATCTTAGAATTGTCTACACGTAGCAATTCAATCACAATTACCAAACAACTTGACCAAATAGAATAAATCATCGTTCTATGCATATGCATGTTCAAAATTAATAACAACAAGTTTATTATTTCAATTTTCTGAACATAAAATTTATTGTAGTCTCTATTCCTATGACTACCTGGCTTGGAACTTTCCTGTTGCAATGTTTAACAGTTCCTGAAATGTTCTCAACTTCATGAGTTAGCAACATTTCAGCCATTAGTATAATTATTTCCATGTAATAATATATATGTGTTTACTTACAAAACATATTCAACCATTGCATTTAGTATACAATTCTATCACTTACTATGCATGAGTGCAATTCTCAAAGCATACTTATTCATTGCACCTTGCATTGAATTACATAATGCTCTTTATCTCAGTCATGTATCTCACCATCCATGAGTTGGAATTATGGCCAATGTGTTGACACATTCTCCACACACTTCCTATTGTCTTCCCAATTAATTGGATGCCTTCCTTTTCGACCCGAACATTACACCAATAATGTAATTTTGTGTTGTTCATTAGTGCTAGAAAAAAGGTTGCAGCCCAAGTTTTATTTAAAAGTAGGAAGCTTTTAGTACCTGTGTGGCTCATAACATTTCCATATTCATACCTTTCCATATCCAACCATGCCCTGGTCTCATACCTGACTAGCTTACTACCATTCATTCTTATAACAAGTTCTTATCTTTTAATTTTCTTTGGTTATTACCCCATAACCAAATTAACATGACATTCTATTGTGTCAGTGTGTGCATTCAGAAGATAAAAAGATTTGAATTAATACAGGCCTCCATCCTTCACCACATCCAGTGGTATGCATTCAATAATAAAATCATGTGATTTTATATAATAAATCTGGTTGAGGAAATTCTTACCTAAATTTCCTTTCAACAGTTATGCAAGAAGAGTAATAAAAACTCATACCTGCATGATTGTCGTTAATAAATTTTATACTACCTGAATATCTTATTGCAGGAGAAACTCGCATGCTTATTTTATCAAACTTATAACCAACACTTAAGCCCTCTGTTGCTTCCTTCCTTATACAACAACATCACCAACAACACTTCAAAACATGCAAGCATTCTTTCCTTTAGCTGACCCAACCAACCATAACATACTTGTTACCACAAAAATTGCAGCAACTTCTTTCTCCCTATAAATTTTTTTCTTGTTGATCCTAGAAGTATTCAATTCTTCCTGGATTCCTTAATCTTCTTGTGCTCCAACTATGATCATTGTGCATGATTATTCCTACCTTGAGCACTTTCTATGCAGTTCCCCCACCTCAGTGGGGTCTACTGACCTCCCAGTCAATGGATCGTCAACTCTCAGAGTTGGGGCAGCTCTTCGGGTCTGTACTAGAACCTCCAGACCTTGCTCTAAACCCCACCCATGATAACTAGTGGCGAGCGCAAGCTTACTCTATGTGACAACTGACTATGACCATGTGCCTATCCAAAAGGTGTTTCGAGATTTTGCATACTGGGTGTTTCGATATGAGTCACTCTCGACTCTCTCTATCCCCGAAATCTAAAATAAGAGTCTAGGGCGTGCTAGCTATTCTCTTAACTTTCATCGCCATAACCTCTAGCTATAACCTGGGGCCCAACTTCCGAGTTGTACGAGAATTTACCCTTCGCGAACTTCAAGGATTAACTCTCCTCCTTTATCTCGAGGTCTGAACTCTCAAACTTCATTTGCCTCAGATTAACGTTCCATAGCTTTTCGAGTTCAACGGTCTAGATCAATTCCTTGCGAATCGACAATTCGTGTTTCGGGGTTTTGAAAAATAGTTCCCCTCTTTTTTTCTGATCTCTAGTTTTCTGAGATCCATGTGAGTCAGATCCAACGACTCACATCTCCTCATAATCCAATGCTGTGGATCCTTTCTCTTGAATCAGGACTTCACCATTCACGAAATCAGAAAACAATTCTCTTCCCCTTTCTAACTTCTGACTTCATGAAATTGAAGTGTATCAGATCAACGACTCACACTCGTTGTGATTCAATGGTCTATATATCTCCTCACAGATCAGATGTTCATGTTTCAGGATTTTCGAGAGAAACTTCCTCCGTTCTCCCAACTCCCGATTTTCGATTTCTCGATTAAAGGAATCAATGCTTCGATCTTACTTGAGATCGATAGTTCGCTACCTCTCCTAAGATTTCGAGTGTTGAATGAATTACTTAGTATCAAAGGGACTCGTCCCTTCTGTGTCTTCCAAAATACTTTTTGGTTCCCTCCTGGCACACTCTACGCTAGTCTTCTTGAGCCCTTCAAAAAACAAGTTTCCTCTATATGCACTCCTTTCCCTTGATATGCACACCTTGCATATGTTACAGAAGAGAACACCTGAAACTTATTCAATTTCTTCGCAAACTCATTCACTCACCAAGAACATCATACATTCACAAAAAACATAATAACAGTAAACTATGAAACAATATCAACACTGTACAATTCATTCTCAGTGTTGTAACCATGGCTCTGATACCATATTGTAACATCCTCGACCACCAACAGGGTGGGAAATGCCACCTACACAACCTTAACTTAGCCTTTAAATATCTGATACCATATGTGTAACGTCCCCAACCATCAACCACATGACTGGACAATGCCACTATTCTTGCATCTCTACTGCTCTATTCTGATCTATGACAACTCCAACCTTAAACTATGGGCTATGCCACACATAGATACTTGCAGAAAAACAAACACATCCATATAAACATAAAATGACTATTTTACGTATATAACATAATAATGCATAAATAACAGTAGGCCCACACATGCAGCATATACAACATATACATGCAATACTCATCAATTACAACATATGTACCATTACACAGCATGTAAATGAACATAAAAGTGGTACTTATCTTTTATTAGAATACCACCAACTATGTGCAGACCTTCCATGAACCTCTGAGACATAGACCATGCTGCTCATTACTCTCAGTAGTAGGTCATCCCCGAGCTAGGACTTAGCTCCACTGGGCAAGGGAATCCTAGGCTAGGCTAGGTCAATAAGAAGACACATAGTTTATGAGGAAGGATTCTCTCCCAGGTGCCACTTACGACCACTTCTCACAAACTCTCATTCCCCACATGCCTGTCCCACCTCAGGAGTATACACCTTCATTGTCACCAAGATAGTCCTTCGGCTGCTAAACCTCCCTTTCCTTGGGCTTCAACAACAGGCTAAACCAAAATTCTCTTATCTTTGTGGCAGCTACAAGACCCCTTCCAGGATATCTCACTTCCTCTGCGCACTCTCCCACCTGGAGAGAGTCGCTCACTGACCTGACAACCTGTGTCCTCAACCACAACCACCTCTCTCACCTGGAGAGAGTGTACGACACGAGCCTGATAGCCTACTTCTTCAGCTCCATTCCAGCAGAAAGAGGACAACATATGGCTCAGTTAGGAACAAACGATGATAACAAATCCCACTCAGCCAAGGGACTGTGTGCCCACCACAACCCACAGTCAAAACACACACAACATAGGCAATTTCTTTGGTTTCATAGAAGAAGCGAGTCAGCTTCAGAGGTGCATGACAAGAAATTAAGCATAGGTCGAAGATGGAGGTCAAATACAGAGTCCATACGGAATTCATAGGAATACACCAGTGAATCACAGAGGTCTCACAGTTTCGGGTTTCAGAGGTATGTGAGGCATACTAAGATCAGACACATCGGCCAAACAATTCAGACAGTGGACAACCTAATGGAGGACGAACCCACGCAGAGGTTGGAAGAATGACTCACCACCCCCAATATAGATAACACTTCATCTTTTAACTACATGCGCCCAGGTCGACACTTGTCTTCTTGGAGTTGCATGAGTTCCACTTAGCACATGTTCCCTTTACAAGAACTTAGAAAAAAAATCAACATGTCCACCTTAGCCTTCAGGAGATAATAATAAATTATTATCCACTTTAAAGGTAATCCCCCTAGCTTAGCCCCTAGGCCAACACACTTAGCCTCCTCCCTTACCAAAACTTGTGGAAGCTTAGTCCCCCATCACTCTTTCTTTGTGGTCAGTCTGCACGCAGCGATGTTTATATTTTATTAATGATCTTGATAATTACATATACAAAATCAGGCTCCTCGCCTTTAACACCTAAGATCTCTGACCTAATCACCAAATAAGCCTCCTAGCTTATTATAACTCGGCTCACCAGCTTACAAAACATGTTTACAATTTATAAATACAACTAAGGCTTGTCCTTGGGGATAATACACTTTTTGAGTTCCATGCATATGAACTTACCTTCATCATATACTCTCAAACACTTGTTTGACCTCCCAACACATCAACCTTTCTACATACCTACCTTTCTAAAGTGAACACATTTCTCCACTTCAAACTTCACATTCAAATAACCTTGAAAAAATTCGACCAAGCTGACCAAGTAATCCTTCACCGCTTACCTCCAGGCCCATTTACAATGGAATTCACCAAACCTTGTATAGGCTTCATTACATGCAATCCACGAACACAATACCATGGGATACCCAAAACACATGGACCCAAAAAACCACCTTCTTTGGCCTAAAAACAAATTTAACTCATTAAATCTTTCACCGAGTTAAGGTAACTCAACATACACCCCCCCC
>SNQJ01S0055390.1:44512-71345 GCA_010110895.2 Picea sitchensis
TAGGTTCATTCAAAACTTCCAACAATCATATTCCTATTCCGCCTCTACGATTTCTCCATATTCTAATATTGTTCCATACCTAAACAAAGTGAATTTGGTAATAGATATTGTTAATACAGACAAGAAAACAAAACATATTTAACCATGAGGATATGGATCCTAGAATACATGTGTATTTACCATGTCATCATCTTATGATGGTCTCACTGGAGCATTAAGATTCAAAATATGATATGTCTCTAGAGTCGATGATCCTTCATTGTCCCCACCAGAGGGAGTATTCCCTTGTTTCTCTTCCCGATGTAACAAATACAACTTGAGAGATTTAGCTTGACTTCTAAGAAAAATGACCTCGTCTTGGAACTACCCCACCATGATCCTATGTTCTACCAAAGTGTCCAAGGAAAAGGATACCGATGAATTAGGAGAATTGACAAGAATTACCAAATGTTGGGGCTCTAAGAATTCGCTATGCTTTGTTTCCTCCTACTAATTTGCAACATTCTCTCTGCTTTCTATGGCTAACCAATTTACCAAGTTTTATGATACATGAAATCAAGAGAGGACAAAAAAATAAAGAACAACCACATCCATGCTACAAACTAATTTACCTCCAAACAAGCCACTCCCCAAAACATCATAGGGAGAACAAACCAGACCATAAACAAATTTATCCAACATGAATCTGAAAAGCATTGCACCATATATCAGTGCATCCTTGAATTTAATAACAAATCTTGTAGGAAAAATTAACATCATGCATGCATGTTCTACCTTTGCAACCTTGATAATATATTCTCCCACAAGGTGGCCATGTGGGAGAACATATATGTTGACCACATTTCCCAAGTTCAACCTCTTGACATGTACTTCCTCCTTGTTTTCATGATATTCCATAATGATAGCTTTCATGTCCCGTGTCTTATCCCATAAGTTTGGAATGAGAGTGTATTGAATGTGTACAAACTCCCTTGTTCTCCTCCTATGTCCACTAGCCAAAATACCCTTCTCACTAGTGAAACTTAATTCCTAGCGTGCCCTTGCATCCCCGAATAAACGTTGAGATATAACATGCATGCACCCACTATGCGACGAATTATAAAATCCATCAAAGTCCATGTGATTCAAATGGGCCCCACCCAAATTCCAAGCCGTCTCCATTATAGATGAATGAGAAAACACACTATCCCATAGAACCCTAAGGAACCAGGGGCGATGCTAATGGCTCTATGGCCATTTCATCAACTTTTTATTTTTTTCACAAAGGACATGGAAGAACTAAATGAAGAGATTAGACATAGAGATCCATATGCACTCAATGATAACCTTAAAGCTAGTTTCCTTGGCGGTGGAACCAGTAACAAAATATTTGATAGTCTTTATGGAATCTCCCGTGATATTCATATGATAAATTTGTCTTTTCTTTACCAATTGCATGCCGTGAAGGTCTGTGTAATATTCTTCCTTCTTATTAGAGGTTATCCCAAGATTCTGGTAAAGTCTATTTATCAACTTCTTTTGGGGTTGTAGAGCACCCATCCCTCACCTAGCTCCCCTACCTCCAAGATATAAACATTTTTAAAACAATATCATAACTGAGTTTCAAAGCAAAATATGGAGCCATATTGCAATCGAGGATTACATTGTTACCAACAAATAAAATAAATACCTAAAGGAAATACTTAGTTCTATAGAGGCACTAGGGTTCACAACGAGGAAATTACCAAGCATTAAGGGTTTGTTGGTAATCCAAATGAGACATTAGGAAGGGGGAAATGAGACAAATATTCCACTTGTAGGTACATGATAGAACATTAAAGGTGAAAATATAAATGGCTAAGAGTGTGGCTTTTTGATGATGTAAGGAAAAGATAGTGTCATTACACATCACATTGGGGAACCAGTTGGAAAAGGGAAAGTAATTATTTTCTTGCACGAAGAGAAATCTTAGAAGAGGTTAGATGAAGCAATAGTTTCCTTGTTAATTTAGAAGAGATGAGGGTCTTGTTGCCTAGTTTTGATTCATATTGGGAGCATACAAACCACACTATTGAATGGAGCAAGGAAGGGTTCTAGGAATTATGCATTGGAGAGGATTTGGTGCTTAATCTATACTTGAATAGAAAGGTAGAGTTGGGATTGGTAATGGAATAAAGGAGAAGGAACTCCAAAGAAAGAACCACTTAGGAAATATTTTTTCTGTTATAATATTGGAAAAAATTACAAAAAGTACATTTGTTAAAACATTTTCCTTCTATAGAGGAGGTTGTGGAAAATGTTCATTATAACTAAAAGTTATACTAGGCCTGAAATTCTAAAAAACATATTTTTTTGTTATGTACACTTCAAATAGGACATGTATACTAGCGTGCAACTATTTAATATGAATTGATGCATATTATATATTTTGAAAGCACCAATGTGTATTATATAATAGCACTAGTGAAATTATATATAATGATTGAACATTGATGTTTATATACTATTGTGCACCATGAAGGATTCATAATAGTGAGGATAACAAAAATAACAATGTTAAAGGTATATTTGAAAGGAATGATGGTGTTTTTGTAGTTTGAAGTACTAGTGATCTTATTACACTTAATTACATTGATGCATTAACCAATTATCACATTGATGCATAACAATAATTAAAACATGACAATGTGTAAATATGTATGAAACACATTATTCTCTTAAAGAAATAAAATGCATCAATATGATATGTGTAACTGATGAATTTGTTTGTCGTGTAACAATTTCTTGTTTTTAAAATATAAATTTCCAATTACTCATTACAAAATGAAATATTTTTTACAATAATATTGATTTTTATATATTAATCAATAATTTTGAATATAATTATTGTATGATTGTACTGCATAATTTAAATAAATATGTGAGTTGATTACATATTTGATCATTGTAATAATGTAAATCATTTATATGTAAACCACTAGAGTGCAACATTTTACAACATCTAAGGGTTCAATGAAATAAGAAACTGATTTTCTTATATATGATTTTATTATATATGAATAGTAAACCGTTGTTCATACAAAATAGAAGAACATAAAGGTCCATGATAATCAAAATGTGAATAAATAATTATTACGATTAGTGGTAACATCTCATCATATCAATTAGGATAGTATGTCCACATTAAAGAATTTATCTAATTATTAGAAATAACCATTACAAAGTCTAAAACTTGTCATGATCAATTATATTGATCATCACTCATCTTCTTAGTTATTGCCATTGGTTGATTTTCTTGCATGCCTCATCTTATTATCATTTTCACGGGATATGTATATACCAAGACCCCAAATTGTAACATCCCCAACTTGCTTGCTGGGAAATGCCACATCCAAATTATTAATTATGATACCATTAATTTTCTTGTTATGTTTTGCATATGAACAAAGTTAAGTGGAATAACAATAAATTTATAAACACTATTATCATAGAGATTCCATAACATAAAATCCATAATTATACACACAGTAAATAAAAGAAGCTCATGAAAGACACTTGTGTCATGAAATAAACACTAACTGCATGCACACCTTCAACATTCCTCCCATCCATAGACCACAGTACTCGTAATATTGGTAGTGGTTCACCCCTGATCTCAGGCTAAACTCTACCAGGGAAAAGGGATCCCTAAGCCAGTATAAGTTTTCATAATTCATATAATCTCTCAGTCCAAGGTGCCCAACTACTGCAACTATACTAAAGTCTCTCATTTCCCAAATGCTTGTCCCACCCCAGGAAGTCTGCCCCTTCTCTACTAAACAGTCTCTCGGCTACCCCACTTCCCTTATGGAGTTTCAACAACAAGCCGAACAAGAAGTCCCATAGCCCTGCAGTTATTTCCCAGTGCACCAGGAAACAATTCCAAGTAGTTTCTCACCTAGAGGAAACTACTCATGGGCATGACAACTTGATTCTTCAACATACGGGCCTGACAAACCACCTACTCATAATACGGGCTTGAAAACCCACCTCTTCAACCTACAACAATACCATGTGCCAATATCAATAGTAGCATGGATGAGTGAATGGTAGGAGTGATGAATGAATGATAGGAAAATATGGGAAATTACACTATATCCCAAAAATATATATGCATGTGTCCTTTAAGACACATGACACCCAAGGGACTCCCTTCTTAGAAACTTATGATATATTCATATCCATAACTTTAGAGTTAAGGAATATTAATTTATTATATTCCATTGGGATTTAATCCACCTTATCTTATCCCCTTTCCTAGACTCTTAGTCTCCTTTCCCTTTCTAGTGTATTTTAGCCCCCCATACTCATTTGTGGGTCGGTCTGCAACAATGTTGTCCTTTATTAATTATATGAGTGTTTACATATTACAATAATAGGCTCATTGGCCCTTATCATCTAGGATATATGGCCTAATACTCACATAATCCTTATGGATTATAATAACCTGGCTCACCAACCTATAATACATAATTACATTTACAACTAGGGATCGACCTGGGGTATTACACAAATAACATAAAAATAGAAATATTAATCCCACACCTAGAGAATGATAGATAGACAATGGATCATAAGCATGTTCAAAGGTGTAACCTTCTATATCAGATGCATAATACAAGATGCTTATTCAAATTAATCTAATTTATTATTAGTAGGAGATAAATATTGAATCATGTATCCTACACTCTAGACTATCCTAACTAAACTAATATAATAATAGTGAATGATGGATAAGACCCTAATATAGACCCACCTTTTAATAAGATTACCTCCAAAATCTTGTAAATGAGCACATTTCTTCATGAATTTATCATCTTCCCATGCAATTTCTTCTTGCTACATATTCTTCCACTCGATTAGGCACTCCATAATTGTTCTATTATGAAGAAATAAAACAATGATCAATAACATTTTCTTCTTCAAGAACTAATTTTCCTTCTTTATCTAATTCTAGAAGTTCAATTTGTACTTGCAAAATTTATCCCATATTTTTTTTAGGTAAGAGACGTGGAAAACCTCATGAATTTGTAAATAGGAAAATTATAACTCATAATCTACTTCTCCAATCTTGTGAACGATGTTCTAGGGATGATAAAATGTTGGATCTAGATTCTTATTCTTCTTATGTTTGAGATTTGACTGCTTATATGGTTGGAGTCTTAGATATACCCAATCCCCCACTTCATATTTTCTTTAAATTCAATGTTGATCTTCTTGTTGGTTCTTCCTATTATGGGTCATTTGAAGGTATTCAATAATTATTTGTTAAGTTTCTTTAATATTGTCAACATGTGACTCTATTTATTATACTTTATAACGGTCCTACAAAAACGATTTAGTGGTACAATATTGATATCCATAAAGATATTCAAATGGATACATATTATTTTGTAACGGTCCTCCTCGTTACGACGACAAACCTCTTATAACAAGTGCAATTTTTTTTGTTTTAAAAGTGTGTGCACGCGTGTACAAGGGAAACAAGCACATTCGACTCTGCATCGCCACCCAACGACGAACAAGACGCAAACCACGACAAACACAACAAGGCGACATAAGACGCACAACAAGTAACTGCATGCATTTAACGACGATTAGTCAACAATAAGTAAGACTGACTACCCGCCCGTCCTACCCTGCAATGGTTAGGACCTCCAAGACACATAAGAAACACTCAAGCCCAAGTTCCCATCAATTTTAACCATTTAAGGTCTCAGGGTTGGCGACTGTTCTAAGGAACATGGAGGTGTCTACATCCCACCCGACACAAGCAGACCAAGAAAATAATGGTTACAACGAAGTACAACAAAAGTTAAAGAACGACCACATCCTCTACGAAAGGCGCAAGTCAGAAGGACATCGTCAATAACCAACCATTAGTTAAGACTCAACATTACCTATGACTTAGTTGGCAACAAGTACAGATCAATCACTTCATTTAATTTTTGTTCATCGACGAGTTACCAACCCAACCTTAAAAATAAGTACATATAATTAATTGTAAATCCCCATTTACTAAATCATAATGACTTATTGTACTTGTTCAAGACATTACCTTTTATCTTTTTTCAATGATAATAAACTTTCAACATCATTACCATAAAATAATAACCACTTTACAATTTATATCACCATAACTACCTAAACTGACAATCACCTTCCCTCTTATATGCTATCTATAACAATTACATTATCATTACCATAAAGCGATGACCATATTAACATTAACATTACCATGGATATTAGCATTAGCATAAACATCACACTACTTTAACATTACCATGAACAATGATAGTATTGAAAATTAGCATTACTATAATTATTAGCATTAATATTAACATTACATGACCTTAACATTCCACAACCAATAATCGCATTGAAAATTAGCATTCTATAACTATTAGCATTAAAATTAACCTTTCATTACCTTAACATTTCATAAGCAATAAAAGCATTGGTATTTAGCGTTCTATAATTAATAGCATTAACATTAATTTCCTTACATTAAGATTCCGTAAGCAATAAAAGCATTGAGAATTAGCATTCTATGATTAATAGCATTAACATTAATTTCATTACATTAACATTTCATAAGCCATAAAAGCTTCGAGAATAGGTGTTCTATAATGAATAGCATTAACCTTAATTTCTTTACATTAACATTTCATAAGCAATAAAAGCTTTGAGAATTGGCTTTCTATAATTAATAGCATTAATATTAATTTTATTACATTAACAATTCATAACCAATAAAAGCTTTGAGGATTGGCAGCCAGTCCACTTTGCCCATTAAAGAATAAAAATCGGCAACAAGAGCTAACGGTGGTGAGAGCATGCCGAATTCGAAGGGCCACTTAAGACGCATGTCAGAAGTCACAAAATCGTTTGGAAGCTAACCATTAGGCTATTAGCTCGCTCTGCAAGTATCAGATCCCATAATCCCAAAGATGGTGAGGTGCTAGAGTCATTCAAGGTGGTTTCGCAGCAGAGGAGGGTTATTACAGACGTAGAGGAAGAAAGCAGCCATCAATGACAGACGCGTGAATCTAAGGTTGTATAGGTGAAAGGGCACGCCTCAAAACAGTTTTCTGGGGCAAAGGTCCAAGGTTTAAGGTAACGGATCATGGTTTTTAGAACGAGTTACCATCCCAACTGAGGGTAAGCAGGCAGGATCGTTACCTCTAAATAATCCAAGAAATGCACAGGTCGAAACAACGGATTTGCTGGCCAGAAACACATAATGAATAAAAAAAATTACCATGGTGGAAATGGCAGGATGCATCTTCAGAAGTAAGGCATAATCAAAAGGCCAAAAACAAAGTCTAGAAATCGGGGCATGAGTTGCTAACAAGAATACTACGGCTATCCTGGAGTTTCTTTAAAAATTGTTTTTGTCAAGGATTTCACAACCATTACACCATAACATACAGTAACGAAATTTCACACGGATTATAAAGCTTCCACGCACATACGGCGACAAATTCTAATTACCATGGATTGCCAACCGATTTTAAGACTATGCCCACATTAATTAAATACCAAGATTCCACATCCATGATTTACGAATTCGCCATTACCTCCATTATCTAACATAGTCGAAATTCTCTTTATTTATTTAATAACAGAGGTAATATAACATCTATTACAGAACTAATTCGCTACTAAATGCCTCTATGAACACACAACAATGCATTATCTGTCACAGTGAATGTTAATGGTTGTAAATTACACATCACGATTTAAATGCAAATATAAAATGTCTAGGAAAATACAGCCACGAAGAGTCACGCAGAAGCAAGAATCCAAACCAAGGAAAAGTAGAACCCCAACCAACATGTAGACCATGAAATTTCGGGCATTCAACTAATGGGCAAAGGCTCAAGGAAAATTCATCCATCATTACTGTGTAGAGACAAAAATGCAGAGAAAAAGGGCCATCAACAGTCACAGGGTTAAGTTGCGAGTGAGGTGAGACAACACAGTGCGGGTTCAATCATCAAAATAAGAAACGTAGAGATAAGAGCTTCGCCATCAATTAAATTTCAAGGTAGTAAAACGCAGACAAGAAGGAATACCCAGAAATGTCCAACGAGATATAAACATGAAAGAAAAATGAGACAATACTATGTGTAAGCATGCAAACTTCATTTATAATCCTCAATCAGACCCAAGCATAAATTCCTAGTGCATTCTACTCCACAAAATAACAAGCGTACCTTTTCCTTATCACCTACCTCGAATGACGTATGCGCGCTCCATGTCGCTCCGGCTCATTGACCGTCGATACCTCACCGATACCTCCCAGCCAATGCTAGGGGTACTCTGCTTCCCCCTTATCCCCCCGAGCCGCAAAGGGGCCACACACTATCTAGATGGTACGTCTAACTCCCAGCTCGCCTCGCAAGGACAAGCTACCACTCCTATCCAAGCTGGAAAATCCCAACTCCTCATAAGTAAATCAGTCAAGTCACCAATCCGGCAGCGTAACGTTACACTAACAGCCGATCGCCCCTTCTTCCTTCTCTTCCCCTTGTTTTATAGAGTTTTAGAACTTCCATCTTTCCCTAAATCTCATTTAACTTAAGTTTTAAATAAAAATCTTCTAAAAACTCTCCTTCGTACAAGTGTCATCCATCCCCCACGTTTCTCCATTAACTATTTTCTTTAATTTATTAAATTGTCTTATTTCCCTCACCCACCTAGAGTTACTCCTATTTTTACTCCTAGGTGTCCCTAGATTCCCTTACAGGTTTTAAATACTTTCCCTAAAATGAAGTTGCTAATTTAGTTCAATTTAGAAGGTTCTTTATGGCAGATTTTTTACTAAGTTGACCTCGCCTTTTACCATAAGCTCCCTCTTTCCTTTATTATGTTTCCTCCATTACTTAGTTTCCTAATTTTTATTATTCCCTTCTTTCCCCTTTTTATTAGAGCCAAAAATGGCAGTTGCGCAAATTAACCTCTTTTCCTTTTTATTAATAATTTAGTATCTTTTACACTTTCACAAGTTAAACAATTAAATTCTTCTTTACAATTTTAAATCCATTGATTTTAATTAAATTCTTGATATCTTCATTTTACCCCAAAAATTTTATGAAGACTAAAACTATTACTTGAGTGTTTTTTAGTTTAATTTTTTTATTTTTATTTTTATAGGGTAATTTTTCTTAAGGTTAGACAAAATTTTACCCCTAGAGAAGTTTGAGACTTAGGACTTAGATTTTGAACTGGGCAACATTTAATTAGGGAAGTTGTTTAAGAATTTCTTAATGTGTTAAATGTCTTAGGGCCATCTAGGTTTGTTCCTTCATCATCATCAATGCGACGTGCCCTTCGGGATGCACTACGTGCTCCAAGGGTGCCACTCGCCTCTTTTGTTTCTTTTGTGTGACGTGCCCTTCAGGATGCACCACATGTTCCAAGGGTGCCACTCACTTCTTTTGTTTCTTTTGCACGACGTGTCCTTCAGGATGCACCACGTGCTCCAAGGGTGCCACTCGCCTCTTGACTGATTGGTAGACATCAATAACCCCTAGAGTCAACACTTCGCCATGGGAACTTGTGGGAGACTAAGGGCTTCTATGGAATAAGGCCCCCTCCTTATTGCCCGCCCTTTAGAATCATCGTGAGTGACTGTCGCAGTCTGCCCTCGCGACATCGTGGGTCCTCTCGAACTAGGTAATCGTTAACCTACAGTTCGAGCCATGGCGAGAGTGCTAGTAGGCTATGGCAAGGCTGCTTTTCACACCTCTCCCTCAACTTCTTTGGTAGTCGTGTGTGGCCCCTTTACTCCATATTTGATTCTGGTCGGCAAGCTATCGTTAGCCTGCATCATCAACAATCGTGTCAGAACATGTCCACATCATATCATATAATCAAATGTACTAAAATCACAGTAAACAATCGACCCCAATAGAACACTCCCTGACTTGATCCGGAGTCCAAGGGGTTCTGTCGATGCCTCTGTATCCTCAAGGTCCAAAACCCTGCACACTCAATAAAACCGAGTCAATAGCACCTGTCTATGTCAAATCCATAAAACATCATGTCATCTACCATAACGCATCATAATCAAGGACAAATGTTTTAATATCATAATAGTCTGGATCACTTGCGAGCAAGTGTCCTCAAAGAATAAGTTTTCTCAGTGCGCCAAAGAGGGATGTTACATATTTGTTGTGAGATAGGTCATATTTTACGAACATTTTGTTAGAGAAACATGCTTGATCCACTAGGATCTTTTTTTCTAAAGAATAACAAGGAATATAGCCTTCTAAATATATGTTCACTATTTATGTTTGACCATCCATTTTTCAATGGTATGTTGAAATCATGACTAATGTTGTTCATGTTATTTTCCATAGCTCTTTCCAAAAATTTCCTATGAATTATGGATATCTATCACTTACTATTAATTTTAGGATATCCATGAAGAATATGAATTTCTTTCAGGAAAAATTATAAAACTTGGCTTATGATATCTGTTATAGAAAAATTTTCCTCACCCCAAGCAACCTGCTTGGATGGCCTTTCCATTGCCCTATGCAGACTTGAAGTTCTTTGTTGTACCTTCCAGAGAAAAAAAATCACATTTTTCCACATGTACACGCCCTACAAGTTAGACAACATGCGTATACACAGGTTGCACCACTACAACCTGCGTACATTGAGTTTGGTGCTCAAAATTAAAAAAAAATCGGGTTTCCATGTCACGTCAGAAGATCCATGATCCTTGACCTTCCATATACTAGAGTCGTTCTGACTCAACCCTTCAATTCCACTTTAAGGCTATAAATTGAGCCATATCCAAGTCGTGGAAGAAGAGAATTCAACTTTTGAGAGAAAATATACTCTAGAGAAATTTCCACCTCACATTGAGTCTACATCACTTTATACTTTAAAGTTTGAACTCATTGTTCAACCCCCAAGCTCTCCCTTCTTTGATGGAGAACCTCATTGTCTCATTTATATGATATTTCATTTGGTCGACGATTGAAGTGGTGGAGACCCATCTAGAAGGGACTTCGTTTCTCATTTTTGAGATGTTCCGACACATAATTTTTCACTTGTATACTTTTGTTGATTATTTTAATAGAAGTACTATTTTCTCATCCAATTGATATCTTGCAAATATTTGAATTATTAGTCCATGGGCATATTTTTCATGTATGTTGTTAATGGATTATGTTATCTTATATGCTAAAATTATATATTATCACCATATGCTTATGTATCTTGGTTGTTGAGGATAAGTTGCAGGTATAAAGATTTGAGTTGCGTGCTCAACGATGGTCTTCATCGAACGTCCAGAAAAGGTAGGCTCTTGATATTGGCCTGTTAGCATTTCATTAATATAGCGTACTTGGGATTAGAGTTGATTTTTGTAGTCAATCTATATGTTGTGTTTTACCCCATGCCATAAAGAGATTTTCCTCGTAACAATATCTATAATTTGAATTCCACAAAAAAGTGCATATTTTGTGAGTATATCCATGACCACAAAAACAAAATCTTTACCTTTTAATTTTGGTAAAACTATAATGAATTCCTTTGATATTACTTCTACTCTTTGATTGAGTATCTGTAAGGTTTCTAGTAAACTTGTAGTATTTATAGTCTCTTATTTAGTTCTTTGGAACACATGACATTGTATTCAAAAAAATTGAATATATTTCTTCATTCCTTCCCCCAAAAATATGTTTTGATCCTTTCATGTGTTTAAAGGAACCCTAAAGTTTACTCAATGGAACAATTATGAAACTCACTTAGTATTTTTTCTTTCTATTTTTATTGAGGGAATACAAACATTCCATCCTTGTACCAAAGGATGTCTCTAATTCCACTCCCATTTGTTAGGCTATTTAGACACTTAGGAGTTAGTTAATATCAACTTGGTATAACGTGTTGTTAGGTTAAAGTATGTTTATTTAGTATGCATTAATATGCATTTGTAGTTAGGTGATCTTACAATCATGATATGTTGTCAACATAGAGTGATCTGATGTTTCATATTATCCTCGATCTTAATGACTAAATTAATATGTGGCTTAGCACGCCATTAGTCAACGATATCTATTTAAAGAGTATAGAGGTTCATTTTCCAATGATTGAATGTGAGAAACTCTCTTGTAAATCTCTCTATAATATTTTATTTTGCATTAATGAATTTCTTCAAGTGCCTATGTTGGTTGGGGTCGTGGATGTTTCCCCAGAGGGATTTTACAACGTAAAAACATCATTGTGTTGATCTTTGATCTAGTTGTGTGAGTGGTTATTGGAGGTGTTCATCCTCTATTGGAATACTTGTGTTTTCGAACATGGTATCAGAGTGCATTTCAAAACCCACTCTCATTGTAGATTGAGATCATGAAGCCATGTTTCTGCATCTCTCGTTTCTGTCATTTCCATACATTTATGTGTTGAGAGGAATGTTCCATTTCATGTACATAAGTTTTTTCAGTTACGAACTCCTTTATTTTACCTTGAAAAGGTTTTGATTTTCCCAAGATATGACCATTTTAGTCAGATCCAGAGGTATAAAGCTTGAATATGCCCTTTTACATTTTTACAAAGATAATATTTCAGTTTTATTTCAATTTTTATTTATTTATTTATAGGATGATATTATTTTTGGTCTGCATATGCTCTTTTCCCTTCACTCTGTTCAATATTGGAAAATCATAAACAGAGCAGAAAGAGTTTTCTTATTTTCATATGCTCTTTGTTGTGTACTCTGTGCAATATTGGTAAATCAGAAACAAAGGCAAAAATTGAATATTTTAGGTAACCTAATCAAGCTCTGACCATTGTCACCATCGAGAACCAAAAATGTTTTATTGTGCGAAAATAGTTTTTTATGAGCACACTCGCCAAGACCGCCAACAAGAAAACTGACAATCCTCATTCTTATCAATATAATGTGTTTTACACTATCTCATTTAGTTAAAAATTACTTTATTAAGTAAGAGGTCTTGAGATCAAGTCTCGTTTTTTTTTTTTTTAAGTTCATGCATCCATTGTATTTCACTTAAATTATAAAATTAAATCACTAAAAATAGAATTAATGTCTTATTTTAAGATATTGTTTATACATCCATGTAAAATGTATTTTACTTGAATTATAAAAGTGAATCACTATAAGTACCTTTATTATTTTATTTTAAGCGATTTATTTTTGCACTCAACTTTCATTTATAAAGTAACTTCATTGTAAAAGTGATCCAGAGGGGGGTAGTGTATGTATAGCTTCGTAGACTTTACCAGTCAAATTGTTGGGTGGAGGGGGTCCCTTGTCCCACAAACATGAGGGTCTCATACACCAATTTGGTGTCTGGCTTGGCCGTAACCTTAAAAATAGATTATTAATAGTATATTATTCTATAAAATTGAGTCACTTTATAAACATATTACTTGTAAAAGTGAGGTTATTAGGAGGGGTATCACCACCTATACCAAATTCTACTTGCCACATGGCTCTTTGATTACCATTTATATGCCTTTTTACAAAATGACATAACTTATACATCCGAAGTCCATTTTCAATGTTGTTTTTTTTAAATAGCCTATTTTCCTGAGAGAATTCCATCGAGACCATCATTTTGGATTTTGAATCCATATTCTTTACATATTTAATATGACTTATCCCAATGATATGTTTCTTACTAGTACCAAATACGTTTCATGGAAATCCCATATGGAGGATCTATTAAGAAGTAAAGGATTCTAACAAATTACCTTGGGAAAAGAACAAGAACCTACTGATGATGACAAGTATGATAAATGAGTTAAAAGGAATGGTGAATGGCATGGACTAATGGGCATGTCCATCTCTATTGATTTAAGGTTTCACCTTCAAGGAATTGAGGGCCCGAATAAAGCTTTGGAAAATCTTGAAGGTGTGTTTGGAAAACAAAATATTATTCGAGACCACTACTTGGAAAATCAGTTAATGACTTTAAGTCCAAATTGTTTTCCTTACATTGAAGATTACTTATCTAATTTCAAAAAACTTAGAATTTTATGTATAAAATGCCAACTAGATTTGAAGGAAAATTGATGCATATATGTTATTCTTTCTAAGCTCATTATTGCATATTATGTTTTTATATCTACCTTTTATGCCACTAGAGAAGATCTAGGGAGTGCTTATAAAAACAAGATTATTTTGTCTTTTAGTTATTCTCTTATTCATGAGCAATATAATCTTTTGCAAATTTAAAGCCTTAGAAGAAACGATAAATAAGCACAACATCAATATTGATTCTTATTCTTCTTCTTCGTCTCATGGACATGCACTTTGTGCTTCTTGTTTTTCCTCCAATGCAACTTCTACTTCTTCTAATGAGTGGCTTATTAATTATGGAGCATCTTATCATATGGATAAGGATAAAGGAATATTTTATGCTCTAAATGAATTTAAAACCAAGAAAATATTTGTTGGTGTGTTGGGCTTCAACAACTCCCCCTAAATTTTTACAAAATTTAAAGGGCCCCCATTAGAATCTTGATAATTATAATGAGCTACAGAATCAACATTTTCAAATAGTTTCATACCTTGGTTTGATTTGAGACAAACTTAAGACATTCACTATAGTATGAGACATTCATTACAAAAGTATATGTCAAAATTTATAAACTAGCATATAAATCTCAATTTAAACAAAAACATTAATTTTTATCAATTGTTTACTTTTGTTTAAATTATGATTATGTATTCTTTCTTTTGTTCATTAGTAAGTTTGACTATTTTGAATAATGGGTTCAATAATTCATCAAATAATATCTTGGTTGGTTTCTCATTTTCATAAAATCATCTAGTGATATTAATTAATTAAATTATTTTTTTATTTTGTATCTCATTTCAAAATAAAAATAATAATAAAAAAAAGAATTATCTATGATTTGTTTGATTTTGTAAAATACCAAAATTAATATTTTTCTCTTCTCCATTAACTTGAAGCTTCTAAAATTTTAAGATCATATTTGAAAAGAAATTATAAACAATGTTTGTCTATAACTTATAGTTAGTTTAAATTCATTTTTTATTTTATTGTTCTAGATTTTGTTTTATTCACAATTTTTAGGTTATTAATTTAGGTTTTTTTTTTTTCTTTCACAGGTTTCTATTATCAATTATTTGGTACGGTATGATCATGGCTTGATTTTATTATCTAAATATGTTCAAGATGATTGATCCAAAAATAATATTGGATTGTTGCAAATAAATTTATGAGCAACAACAGATAAAGTTTGGAAATGCATCAAGAAGAGAGACACGATTTGGAGAGACTGATTGTCGCCAAACCGTGAGGAATTTGAAGAAACGATTGAAAACCCATTTCCCAAATGGACCCATTTGGCCTCCGCGTCACAATTTTTCCAAACAAATGCACGATTTGAGAGATATTTGTGTCTCTTTACGAGGCAAATTTCAAGTGTCAGAAATTTTTAGTGACGCCCAGACTGTTCATTCATTATATAAATATATGATAAAGTTCAGAGCCATGGAGATCCAAGAAATTCAGAGAGGAGGATTTTGATCCTTTCCTTTTTGTATATTATTTATTTTGTAACTTTTTCTTTTCAAATGGAGTAATAGATGGTTGGAATTTTGGGAGAATGGACGAGTATTCTCGAAGAGGAATATGAAATTCCAGATTGCTTAATGGCTTTTTTCCTATGAGTATAATAGTTTTCTTTTCATTATAATATCTTCATATTCTTTGAGTAATTGATTATGAATTCATTTAAATTAGCTTTAGTGTGTTTTATCAATACATGGTTAATTACTATCATTTATGTATTAATTTGTTTTCTATCTTTAAGTGTCTATTATCCAAAAAAATATTCCAAGACTATAGTATGGGTATGTGATTTTGAGAAAGAATATGGGAAAGCAATTCATCTTTGGCTTTAGACTTGTACGATGCTTATTCCATTTCGTTCTTTCATTACTATTTTATTATGAGAATGTTATTATGGTTGATTTTAGCTTTAGCTTGTCATCATATGGTGTTTTCATACTGTTAAATGTTATATGTTGTTCATAATTTCATATTCCATTTTTTATGTGTGATTGATCTATCATTTGCTTATTTTTGAATTTATTCTTAATGTTAAATGTTGGATAATATCAATATTATGATCTGAGTTTTCTCTCATTTTTAAATATTAATCATCCTAAGATCATGGGATTTTTAATTAGATGTTTTTATGTTGTTACTAAATTACTCCAATATCAAATATTTCTTTGAATGTATTTTGGATGTGCTAGTATTGTTCTGTTATAGGTTTCTCTTAATAATAGTACAGGCAGGAGCTCATACAACACATGAAGAGAAAATCAGTTGATTGATCAATTAGAGGCTAGTAGATGCATTCTTCTCTTTTATTTAGAGTTGTTTATGAATGAAACGATGATTACATTAATTAGATTTGACTATTTTTGTGTCACTATTTCAATCGTATTCATTTAGTATTTATTTGTTTAATATATTTAAAAAAAACAAAAGGAATTGTTGTTCATATTTGATTCAGAAACTTTATCAAACAATCATTTTCGCAAGATTTCATACAAACCTTGTAAACTGTATATAAACTGCTCATAATCATTTGCATATTCACATTCTTAGATAAATATTTGTAATTGTTGTGTCGATTGTTAGAATCTTTTCTTTAGTCAGTTTATTTCATTTTACTATCTTTAGGACCCTAGTTGGCTAACAGAGCCATTAAACCCGTTGGGATAGGTCATACCAAACGACTTGGGTTAATTAGACAACCGCGGACTGGGTCTATCCTTCCAGTTGACGGTGTGTCACTTACGCCCATCAACATGGTGATGATAGATCTCTCAGTGTTGTAGGGATTGGAATATTTCATGTAGATAATGGTCATCTCAATGGTGTATTATGTGTTCCAAGTCTTTCCTACAACCTTCTACCATTGTATCAAATTACTCATTCAATTGAAGCTAAAATCGTAGAGTTTTCATCTCACCAAGTTGTAATCAAGGATATAAAAGATCCTAAACATGTTCTTGCAACTAGAATTGTTGATGATATTACCAGGTTGTGCATGTTTGATAAATTTAGGCCATCATCTTTTCCATCAGTTTTTGTTGCTCATAGTGATGACTTTTGGAAACTTTGGCATGAGAGGTTTGTTCATCTAGACTATCACTCATTACAAGAACTATGTAATCAACACATGGTGACTATCCTTCCTCTCGTTTCTTGCAAAGATGGTGTTTGTGTAAGTTGTGTTCTTGACAAACATCATAGGCATAGTTTTGACAAATGTGCTTCTTGGCACACCTCATACCCTTTACAACTTGTTCAAAGTGACTTATGTGGTCCACTTTCTTCTCCTTTTTCTAGGTGCAATTATTTCTTAACTTTTATTGGTGACTTTTCCAAGTGCACTTAGGTTTACTTATTAAAACTTAAGAGTGAAATGTTTGGAAATTTTTTGGCCTACAATTCCCTTGTAGAAAACAAATATGGACATCAACTTCAAATGTTAAGAGCAAATAATGGAGGTGAATATGTGAACAATAGTTTTACAAGTTAATACACTGCACAAGGAATCCAAATGCAACACGATGTTTCATAAACACCACAACAAAATGGTTTTGTTGAGCGAAAGAATCACACATTAAAGGAAATGGCTAATTGTATGATCCAATCTAAGGGATTAAGTCTTAATTATTTGGAAGAAGCCATTAACTATGCAAATTACATAGTAAATCGCACTCTCACAAATTCTCTAAAATATATAACACCAGAATAGGCATGGAATAAAATTAATCCATATGTAATCCACTTCTATGTATTTGGCAGTGTAGCATGGGCTAACATTCCTGATAAGAAAATGAAATATTTACACCCTAAAAGTGAGAAGTGTATTTTTGTTGGTTAGTCTGAATATGTCAAAGGCAAGACTTATTCAAATTCATTATAATGAAATTATTATTATACTAGATGTTAAATTTGATGAATTGTTTTTTTCCTGTGAGCCTAATTCGATGTTTCTACCTTCTTCGGCCTCTGATCCATCTCTGACATTTGTGCCATTTTATTTTTCTATTCTAATTTATCCTTCTTCAGATGATGACAGTGAGGATGAAAACCCACCTTCTCCTTCTCACTTCCTACATATGAGTCCATTGAGAATGAACCTACACCAGAACCACAACTTCCCCAATGGGTCTATTCGACTTGAGAAATAGTCAGTGATCTTGTCTGTGACCCTTTAGATGATCTTCAAACATGTTCACAGTTTCAATGAGCCTCTTCTCTTTAGGCTCAAGCTTCATATTCTCATGATCCAGAGGCATTTGGATAAGTTTCAGGTCAAATTTGAATAAGGATGTCTAATGACATTTGTACTTGTTGGTGATTGTGAATGATTATGATTTTTTATGTCAAGTTATTTAACAAAAAATTAATTTGACAAATGAGTAAGAACACTAAGTGTGAAATTTCCAATCCATCAAGCATAACAATTTCAATCAAAATTTCCTTACACCATTGAATTGCACACAAGAGGAACCATTTCATGTCAATAAGGTGTTTTTCAGTTTAAAATTTAAGTGCACAATTTATCATAAAGACATGCCTGAAATTGAATAAGGAAGCCATCATAAATTAAAATTAAAATCATTATAATCACATTTTGGGGCACATGATTGGTAGTACATACAAACATAAGTATCTTTTAATACTTTGTATATACAAAAATAATAGATAAATGCATGTCATATGAAGCATATAACTAATTTGCAACAATGTAACATCATTAATTCATGGGTCTGAGGAGGCCCAATGGAATATTCTATAGTAACAATTACATGAAGTCTAGGAGAATGGTTGTTTGACACGTGAAGGGAGGTCGATCATATCATAATATACATACATGGAAAAAAAAAAAAAGATAGTTACAAATACTTTAAATTTGTATTTACCATATATTTGTTGGATGCAAAATTAAATACATAAGAAAAAAATATATAAAAAATATGTTGTACTAATGTCATCGAGGAAGCTAACTCAAATAAGATCATTTTTCATGCCATGATGTGCATACCCATAATAAGAGCATTGATGCAAAACAACTACGTTGAAACCAAAAGATATAGCCTGACCCGAAGGCTCTACACTTGGTTGTATAACATAATTAAATTATGGATATTGATTGTAAGTAGCCAAAACCATAGTATGTTGAACTAGATTTTGTGTTCAAAATGATATTTTGGTACTTGTGGCTCTAATCCTATCTTTGACATGAGATAGTTAGTAAGTGGGGTTATTTGGTAGGCAATCACCCAAGAGTGGGAGACCCTCTCAATGGGTTACACCTAGTTTTCTAACATCATCAAATGATGTCTCTTGATGGGAAGTAGCCACAAATGTGATATTTTGAGCTAGACTGTGTGTCTAGGATGATATCATACTTCTTTCGGATTGAATGTTATATTTGAGCCTAGGTGGCTAGTAGGGGGGGTAGAAAATCACCCAAGAGTGTGAATCTCTCTGAATGGGTTACACCTGGTGGTTGTTCAATCTTGAGTTGAGCCAAGAAACCCACCCTGGAATTATCCAATGACAAAAAATTGACATGGAGACCAAAGATGAACTCGACCCGTCATTTTTAAACAAAATAAAAAGGAACCTCGTTTTCACTGCAAGGAGGTTTATCAAATACCATAAATCATTGATCCATCCAATTGCCTCTCCATGATATAAATGTGCACCAATCCCTGCAAAGACACCTCTTTCTAGGATTAGGTAGTTGGTTTGTTCGAGGGTGAACAAACAATTGATGAATAATTTATTTTCTTATATTTAATTTTTTGACCTCTTCTTTATTAATTTCATTTCAGCAATAGTCTTGTATCCTAGCCCTATATCCATACATATCATATAATTAGCCATGGACATTGCTAATGGAAGCAATGAAGGTGTCAAGTGAAGTTGCCAATGAAATAGAGGATGACTCTCGTGTATTCCTAAGATCCCCAATTAGGTTTTTAAGAACATTTAGACATTGACTAATTTAATTATAAGGGGCTTCTAGGGAATCTGAGTTTTTGTTTTCATCAGTTTTTTGCTTCATGGCGGTGGGATAATAACTACAATTAAACAATAAAAATAAATTCCTTAAAAATGTAATTTTTTAAATATAAATGTAAATTATAAAAGTGACATCTAATATGAAATATGCCTGGAACCACTAAGATCTTATTTGAAAAAAATGTTTAGTGCCAATGATGTTGATGTCTAGGACCTTCTTTTCCTCATCATTTTTCTCCTAGATGATGAAGTGCACTTGCATTTGTGGAGGAGAAATTTCCATGGTTAGTGAGCAATGAATAGGAAGGGAGTCACATTTTTTAAGCATTTTCAAACAAAAACACACATACATTCATGTTTCGTGCATGCTAAGAAATGTGCATGCATTTTTAACATATGTGCATTATTTTCTAAAAGATAGACATGGACTCTTATAATCCATGATGGAATAGCATGCATGGATTTTCGACATAGGGTCGAGGTTATTTAAATCGAAATACATGCGTGTTCCTAAAAAAGATTGCGAAAACGCATTCATATTGCAATGAAAAAGGGAACCATCTTTGTGGGCACACCAATTTTCCTCTCTACAATCACTAGGGTAAAACCATCTCACACTAAGCCCTATCCACATGCACAATTTTAACCTAATTCATCGTAAGTCTTAAGTAACAATTTTAATAGACATTCATTGAATAACCACATACAAATCACATATTTTACAAGTAACAAATGTCCACAAGCATGAGACTCCAAATATTGATTGATATATGCTTGATGTAAATGTCACTGCATATTAAGGATTTTTCAAGTCATTTAATTTTGTAAAGTATTATAGGTTTATATATAAGTACTCAAACCTTTGGCATTAAAAGGTACCATAAGTCCCACCCCATCTTTTAAATAGGAATTTGTATAAAGAGTTAAATCATCCTTTTTAAAAATACAATAAAAACATTATCTTGGTTATTATGAAAATGACATTGATTCACCATCTTTATTAATATGAAAATGAAAATAAAGATATAAAAGTGTAAATGTACACTCATCTCAAACGATGAAGACTTCTATAATGGGGAATCTATATAGGGAATCTATATAGATAGTTAAATCAAGTTCCTTATAAAATAGGGTGAGAACTTCAACTTCATCTTAGTAAAAATAAAAATATATATTTGTGCATCCTCCTTCAACCCCATCTCACCCTAAACCTTAGCTCCTACATAGAAACAATGAAAGCACTGTAGAGTACAGTATAAACAATTTTTGGACATGTAGAGTACAATATCAACACTTTTTGGACATGTTGTTTAAGCCTAAAGGCATTTCATGAGGGTTGAAATCTTTGGGTTAAGTAGATGTCTTAGTAATGGGTTTTATATGAAAAATGATTTTCAAAATAAATATGATGTGCTTTTTTTTTTTTGTTGTAATTGTGTTTAAAGATTTTTTTTGCAATTTATGGATATATTAATAACAACAAAATATTTCAATGTAGATTATAAATAAAAAAATAAAATATAAAGTATTTGACTGTAAAAATATTATGATTTAGTTAATTAGTGCTTTCTACTTCATAGAATGAGGGAGATGCCTAATCTCTTTAATGATTAATATTATGAAGTTGACATATAAATTTAAAAATTGGACCATAAATAAAATATTTCTACATCCACACACATATATATATAACTAAATTGGTGTATGAAACCTCCTTATTTGTGGGTCAAGGGACTTCTTCTACTAAATCATTTAACTGCTCAAATCTAAAAAGGTATAGATTATTATTATTACTATTATAATATTAAAAACCAATATAGATAAACATCAAATATTTTGATTTACAATTATTTCTTTAATTTTTATATTCTAAAAAAAATTTACATTTAAAAAAATTTAATGAAATTTGATGTCTCTTTGTACATGATAAATCCAAAATTAACATAAATCTAAACTAATATATATATTCTACTTAATTGTATAATGTGAATGCAAACCTTTAGAGCATTTAAACCACGTTTCCTTACCCCATATAACACGCTTACCCCATATAACATGCGTGCATGAAACACTCCACGTTATGTTATTCCGTGCGTCCAACAACGAAACGAGTTGCACAAAACTCTTACGGTTGAAGTTCCCCTTTGTCATTTTCAAACTTAACTCACCGTTAACGAAGTAGAAGTTTATTTAGTTCATTGTCATGTTCAGAGTTACTAGAACAAGGACGAAAAAGTTTACAAACTTAACTCACCGTTGACGAAGTAGAAATCTATCTAGTTCATTGTCATGTTCTAGAACGACGACGAAAAGTTTAGTGAGCGATGTCACGTTCAACCTTAAGTTTGTCATTTATGAAAGCTTTATAGAGTATTTACTTATGTACTGGTCGATAAAGATAACATTTCATTTAAAAAAAAATTAAATTAAATGTTTATTTAACTACATAATCTTATTCTTATTGTTATTGTTATAGTTATAGTTATTTGATGTTATATATGTATCACATATAATATATGTTATTGTTTCTCTTGTATATATTATTTAAGTTAAAAGTGTTGTTTGGAGTAAAATTTCAATTTAGGGTGTTTTAGTTTTCTACCAGAGAGGTAGTTAAAAAAAATTCAAACAATTTGAAAAACTTTGATTAACAACTAAGTTTATAATCTTTTATCATTTTTTTTTGCATATTAAATTAAATATATTTAATTGAAACTATATGGTTGTGAATTGTTTATATATATATATATGGGTGAGTTCATTTTTTTTTTTTCATATTAAGTTAAATATATTTAATTGAAACTATATGGTTGTGAATTGTTTATATATATATGGGTGAGTGCATAAAATATAGGATGTCTTTTTTTTTTTTTATATATATACATATATAGTTGTCAAGTGAAGTTTCCAATGAAATAAAGGATAGCTCTCTTGTACTCCTAAGCTCTATGGTTAGATTTTTAAGTGAATTTATACATTCACTAATTTAATTATAAGGGTATTTTAGGGAGTTGGTGTTTGGGTTTTTATCAAGTTTTTGCTTCATGGTGATGCAATAATACCTACAAACAATAAAAAAATGTATATTTGGAACTCTCATATCTTCTTTGAACAAAATGTTGAGTGCCAATGATTTTGATGTATAGGACCTTCTTTTCCTCATCAATTTTTTCCAATATGATGAAGCCCACTTCCATTTGTGGATGATAAATTTTGAGTGAAAAATGAATAGAAAAAGAGTCACCTTTTTTTAATAATTTACAAACAAAAACACACATACATTCATGTTTCATGGTTGCTAAAAAAATTTGTATGCATTTTTAACATGTGTGTGTTATTTTTTAAAAGATACACATAGACTCTTATAATCCATGATGGAATAACATGCATGGAGGTTGAACATGGAGCTTAGGTTATTTAAATGGAAATACATGCATGTTCCTAAAAAAGATAATGGACACACATTCATATAGCAATGCAAAAGGGAACATCTTTGTGGGAACACTCATAAATACAAGTTTGGTATGAATTAGACCATCACAATTTTCCTTTCTACAATCACTAGAGTAAATCCATCTCACATTAAGCCCTATCCACATGTTCAATTTTAATAAAGTTTCATTGAATAACCACTTGCAAATCACATATTTTACAAGTAACAAATGTGCACAAGCATGGGACTCTAAATATAGATTGATATATGCCTAGATGTTAATGTCGATTTTTCCTATGTGATAAGGTGTTTGATTAATTATTAGTGGAAGTTCTCAACTTCTCTAAGAATACTTCTTGGTTTTGGGTGGTGGTCCTTCCCTCCTCAGCAAGGCCTGGGTGCAACCCTATTGGAAATTGGAGAGGCGAAAGGGAATTTGGATGTTGAAGGAGGTTCGTGGGTCAACCTTTTAAGTCTTGAGGAGTTACGGTCAATTTAGGGGGAGCACATGTTGGGAAGTGGAAGCATAACATAGCATAAACAAGAAATAAACCAAGAACATCATTCACACAATTGACACAATGATTTAAGTGGAAACCAAATACGGGAAAAAACCATAGGGAAATGGTAATCGATATTCTTATTATTCAAGGGAGAATTACAATAGCCAACACATACATACAACCATCTTCTCCTGACATACACACTCCACTCCATTGTATTATGTCTTTCTCATACACACCTCACCTCTATGGGTATGCTCGTATATATAGCATCTCTCAAACAATTAGACAAACTAATTATAATAAGATCCACCAGTTACACAAACTATTCATTGAAGAGTGCATGCATGCACATTCTATTTTTAGCCAAAAAAGTTGTGTGCATGCATCCACATGGGAAATTAGTTGGAACTTTTTCAAAAATATCCACCTAACAATTTAATTGTTATATCATGCCCAAATTTATTCATCACCTTTCCTACAAGTCAAGAAAAGCGAAACACCATTAGAGCTCCACAACTTCTCTAACAATATTTTTACGTGAACTTGTCTACACGATTCACTCCAATATGAACCATTCTGCCTCCATCAGTAACCTGCCTTATAAAATGATGCACTTGTCCCATTTTGATATGTTGGAATGTTAGTCAAATGCATGATTCTTTGACCACCACAAAACACCTCATCATGTACTTTTCCAAACTTACCCAATAGATCATTGAATTCTAGCAAGGCATAACCTAAGGTATGTCTCCTCTTGTCCAAATAGCATTAATCATAACCATAGACTAAATCACTGTAACCATTGTAGGTGATACTTGTATTGTTGTGCTTCTAAGATACTTAAGCACCCATTTCCATGCTCTTCCCCTGGTTTTTCCATATGTTTACTGAAAACACCAACTGCATGTGAAATGTTGACCATTTCCCATCACAATCATCAAACTTCCTACTATCATATAATACTCAAGACATATAACTCTCTTTTCTTTTAATCAGTTAGGACACAAACCTAAAGAAAACTTACAATGGAAAGACAAAGGAATTTGATTGGTTTCACATTATTCATACCAAAATTCTTGAGTATATTCACCACATACTTCTATTGTGATAATCAATCTTACCATAACATTTAACACCAAGATTATAAATATACCATAAACACAATGGTTATACTCACTTCTTGTAAAATTTGGCTCACTATGAAGGAATCAAACATCTTTTACCATTTTCCTGGCATGCTTCAAGACATACAATGATTCCTTAGCTTGAAAACACGTCTTTTGTTACAATTTTGAACTAACATTTTCCGAAAAACTCCATGTATAATAGTTTTAACATCTAACTGTATTACCTCAAGATCGAGTACACACAACTAGTGCTAACACAACATGAATAGAAAAAAGATTTTAACAACTAGTGAGAAACTTTCATGAAAATCAATACCTTCCAAATATCCTTATGCTACCATTCATGCTTTGAACTTTTCATCTTTTACCATGTTTGATTTTATAAAAGGAGATTCATCAAACACTACATATGTGTCCATGATAATTTTGTGGGAAGTAGGATCCCACATTCTGCACCCCTTAACATCATCACAATATCAAAGATCTACCTCTTTGATCTAGATCTTACATAGAATGATAATAAAAACATAAGCATCACAACCAAGTAATTTTAAGTTTAAGTAAGTACTAGAATGTTTTTCAACCCATGGTGATCGAGTTACTAGACAGTACAACCGCTTAAACAGCTATTGAATGCTCCTTTACTGTTGTTGCTTATACATAAGCGATTTCCATACGTCGGTGTGAAGTCGAAGTTCCAACTGGCAACATTGTCGATATGGACGAAAGTTTAATACATGAAAGGGAGTTTGAATTACTTGTGGCCACGTCTAGAATGGTTCATCTCACATCAGCTTAATTGAGCCAGCCTGGACAACGTTGATTGGTTAAGTCACGCAGGCATGTAACCCAACGCGATAGCTAACAACATGATGTAAACAATGCTCATCAGGCTCTTATTTAACGTGGTTGTGACAGTGTAATTTTCTGAGCATCTCTGAGCAATTCAGACAAAATATTAGCTATGGAGTGGAGTCTGAAAGTTTGTATTGTAACATATCTAAATATTTTCCTAGCATTGTGTGAACCAAAGTTCACGTCCGCGAACTCTAAGGCCACAAAGCCTTTGGTAACAGTCGTGTACGTATTTGGTCATTCTACTGTAGATCCTGGTAATAACAATGGAGTTGCAACAATTGCGAAGGCCAACTTTCCTTCGTATGGGAGAGATTTCTGTAACAGGCCAAATAAGCTCCACGGTTAACACAGAATGCAGAGAACACAGATCAATCTTTCTTATTGTCAAAAATGGATGTGGATACATTACATATAGGTGGAGGTGGACAGTTTATGGACAGTTACAGTTACGGGCGGATATGGTTACATACAGTTAAACTGCCAGGTTAAATTAAACTGCAAACTGCCGGATTAGTTATTAGTTAACATTCCCCCCTTAATCCGAAGGGACATTTTCCACTGGGTTAGTTATTAGTTAACATTCCCCCCTTAATCCGAAGGGACATTTGTCATCCCAAGCATCATGTGAAATTTTTCAAATTTCTCTCGACCCAAAGCTTTAGTAAAGATGTATGCAATTTGCTCTGAAGTGGAACAATGATTGAGATGAATGGTTTTGGCCTCAACATGATGTCGAATCAAATGATATTTGGTGTTGATATGTTTGGTTCGATCATGGAATTTAGGATTTTTGGCCAATTGTATTGCAAAAGTATT
>SNQJ01S0055391.1:0-11950 GCA_010110895.2 Picea sitchensis
AGATTTCTTTGGGCTACCTCATCTTGAAAATGATTCAGCTCTTCCTTTAGCTTCCTGTTCTGAGATTGGAAGCCTCTGTTCTGCCTGTAGATATTCCTTAGCTGTCTATGAAGAGGCTGGGCCCTCCTTGCTGCAAATATTTCCAAGTCAAGGGTGTGACTGTAACCATCCATGAGCTCTTTCATCTGAGCCAATTTGAACTTATCTTCTGCTTTAAGACGAGCTATTTCTTTTCTTGCATCTCTAAGTTGTTTGATAAGCCTTTTGTAGGTCTGACTGTCAGGAGGAACAATGGCATGTACAGTCTCACTAGGCTTTTTCTCTGACTCCTCTTCCTCCTGCATGGGAAGTGTCTTGTCTACCTCATCAGGTTCCTTGATGACTTTACTTTTATTCTTCTTTCTCAGCACATGGGTTTCATCTTTTCTTTCAATAGGCTTCTCAATGCCTTTCTCAAAGGTTTCATATTTTCTTTCAATAGGCTTCTCAATGCCTTTCTTAGAGGTTTCATCTTTACTCTCCAAAGGTCTTTTAGTACATTTATCCTTACCCTTCTGTATAGGGGTTTCTTGTTTCCCTTTAGTAGGATGAGAACTACCTTTACCCTTCTTCCTCTGAATAAAGGTTTCTGATTTTTCCTCCTCAGGCTTTTCAATGCTCTTACCCTTCTTCTTTTGAATAGGGGGCTTAGGTAAGGACTGCTCTTTGATAACCTCCTTAGGAATTGATGACCTTGTGAAAGGTCTTTTACCTTTGATTTCAACTGCTGGAGGAGAAGAGGGAAAGATGATATTCTTCCCTTTCTTGGATGCAGCTTTGGTAGAAGAAGGAACATCTTCTAACCCTGGTGGAGGAGGTGGTAAAAAATCTCTGTGTGGAGAAGGACAAACTTCCTCCTCAGCCTCTATGACCTGCTTGCTGATCTCTGGAACTTGAATAGGGGTTCTGCCCTTTCTCTTCCTACTGGTCCCTACTTTAGAAGTACTGGTGGGTGACAAAGGACTTGCCTTCTGTGATTGAGGAGTTGGTGCTAGATCTAACTTGAAATGAGAGGTAACCACAAAATGTTCCTATGAAATCTCTTTCTTACCCAATTCCTCAGAGACTAGCATTCTGATTAATCCAGAGTGAAAAAGATAGAATCCACATCTTTATATTTGGCCTGTATCCTATCTGAGATTTTACCTATACTCCTCAACAACTAGTAAGGAACATTCATCTCAACCTTACCAGTAAAATGTAGCAACAACCTTATATCGTACCGGTACAAGGTGTTGAATCTCCCTTCACAAGTAAAATATCTCTGTATGATCTTCAGTAATATGTCAAATTGTTCAATCCATTGACTCCTTGGCATACTTTTGGACAAGTCATTGGCTTGATATTCAGGTTTAAAAATATCTTTTGCATAGGCTGAACTCAAAGCCATGGCTTTGAACCAACTTTCACCTATAATGGGGATCCCTGTTGCAACTGAGATAGAGGCTTCAGTAACCTCAAACTCCAAATCACCAACCTTGGTTTTCTTGCCATCAAACTGTAGTGAAAACTGTCTTGCTACCTCTGGATGGCCTCTCTGCATGTTCTAACAGAAAGAGAGGCACCCTACTCTTTGAAAGGCCTCTCTTTCTATGGGTTCTGTATCAAAAATATGCAAGTCCACCGGTTTTGTTCTGACCACCTTGCCACCTTTCTGTGTCTTCTTCGATTAAGGACTCTCCATGGCTCAAAATGAGGGCTTTTAAGAAGTTTAAGGGATGGTAATGACCAGGAAGGCTTTGAATAGGGCTTCAAATAGATAAGGCTGACTCTTTAGACAGACTGATGCTAGTAAGCCAAGCTAGACTTTTTAGGAATTAAACCCTTAGGCTTGTACAAGTATTCTTGAGTGTAAACAATGAGGAGGTAGTTTGAATTTGGCCCTTTGCAATTGAGTGAAACTCCAAACCCCAAGGTGAAAGGAAGCAAGGAAAATAGAGTTGGTTTGAGCAACGCCTCTGGGTTGTGCAATGCATACACAGAGGATAGGCTATTTACAAGCTTGCGACTTTAATGGTTAAAGCAAGCAACAATGATCAAACCATAGATACATGCAAAGAGATTTACAGGTCTGAAGAGGAGAAAAACAAGGTTATCATGCAAATATGGATCCCTTACTACTGTGCAATCTTAGCAAAACGGAAACCCGAGCACAAATTTCCTGTGAAAATTAATATGCAGAGGAGGTAAAATGGGAAACCTGTGCAATGGACACCTATTGAGATCTTCAATGCAATATTAGGATGAACTTTGAGAAAACCTCGGCCCTGGAATCTTTCTCAACATCGGATTTGGTTGACATGCGGTCGCTTGATCAGAACTTACGAATTTGTGCAATGCAACGTTGTTGAGTCTTTCAAATTAGAAACCGTTACCAAAGCTCATAAATGCAAGATTTTTGAAGGCATCTTTAACCAAATTTTGGCACCGAAAACAAGGGACATGGCATCAGTCATGGCAATCATGGATCAAGGTGGAAGTGTGATGAACGTGATAGGCGCTACGGAGCTGCCTGATGAGTAGGCAACTCATCCACTTCAAAATGTGATTAGAAAGGTAAGCGGGGACGTTGAGGTATGCCTATGAGGTCATGAGTGAGGAGAGAAGAGTGTCACATCACTCTAGTCATGTGAGGGATCGACCTAGGGACAAATCATGAAGGGGACCAAAATAAAACATGAGCTAGAAATGGTTTAAGGATCAAAAATCAATTTGAGGATCAAATTAGAGCTAAGACTAAAAAACTTTAATCATCCAAGGGGTCCTACCAATCATAAATTTTTAAAGGGATGAGACCTTAAAAGAAAAAATTAAAATCTAAGGCTTAAAAAAGGATTGCAAACAAACTAAAAAGACCCAAGGAAATTTAGTGTGATAACACATCTAATAAATAGACACAATGGGTCAAGTAGTTTCCCTTGGCAGAACGATGGTACAACACATCCTTCCATACTTCATAAAAGAATATCCTCATTTCTAGCACTTTATGGATATCATCCTCCATCCATCACATCTCCCTTGAAAGGGATTTCAAAGGTTCAAGTAGTGGAGGACCACCTAGGGCACCAACAAGAGGTTCACAAACCATTGAAGGACAACTTGGTTATGGCACAAAATAGGATGAAACAATAAGCATATCAACATCGCAATGAAAGGGAATTTGAAGTGGGGGATTGGTTATTCTTGAGGCTACAACCATATAAACAGATGTCCCTCCAATAAAAAAATAAGGACAATAAATTTCCACCCAAATTTTGTGGCCCCTATAAGGTCTTGCAAAGGATTGGAAGTATGGATTACAAATTGGAGTTGCCTCCATCTTCACGTGTACATCCAATCTTCCATGTTTCTTGCTTAAAGAAGGTAATCAATGACAAGATCCCAGTCCAAACTCTTTTTCTAGAGATTAATGAAGAAGGGAAAATCATAAAAGAAGAAATAGAGGGTTCACTATGTGTTTTTATATTCTGCAATCTGATTGGGTGGAAGAAGCAAGGATATAATGGAAGCAAGATCAAGAGGTATGTAAGATCATTCAACAATTACAAGAGGACCCCAGTGCATTACATAAATTTGTACGGGATAATGATTTTCTATGGTATCATGATCATCTATATTTATGTAATAATTCCCAACTCAAGAAGAAGGTCCTTTTGGAATTGCACACTTCTCTTATAGGAGGACATTTAGGGTTGTTGAAAACTTACCACGAGATCAAGAAGGATTTTTTCTGGGAAGGTATTAAAAATGGTGTTCAAAAGTTTGTGTTTGAATGTGTGGTATGCCAACAGAAAAAGGGAGAGACAATCAAGACTCCAAGTCTCCTACAACCATTGGCTATAACAAGTCAATGCTGGGAAGAAGTTTCAATGGATTTTATTACAGGTTTACCCAAATCTGAAGGAAAGATTGTCATCATGGTAGTAGTGGATTGACTAACTAAGTAAGGCCATTTTTATCTCTCTCTCTCTCTCGTATTTTTAAAGCAAGTACAATAGTCGATGCATTCATGGAAATAATTCAAAAGCTACATGGAGTCCCCAAGATTATTGTAAGTGGCAGAGGTCCAATTTCCAGTTGAATTTTTTGGATTGTATTATTTTCTTGTTTGGGTACTCAATTGGCTCATAGCTCATCTTACCATCTTCAATCCAATGGGAAAACTAATATTGTGAATAAATGTATATAAGGATATCTTCGTGGTTTTGCATCTAATAAACATACACAATGGGTCAAGTCGTTTCCCTTGGGAGAACGATGGTACAACACATCCTTCCATGCTTCATAAAAAAATATCCCCATTTCTTGCACTTTATGGATATCATCCTCCATCTATCACATCTCCCTTGAAAGGGATTGCAAAGGTTCAGGCAATGGAGGACCACCTAGGGCACCAACAAGAGGTTCTCAAACTATTGAAGGACAACTTGGTTATGGAAAAAAATAGGATGAAACAATAAGCATATCAACATTGCAATGAAAGGGAATTTGAAGTGGGGGATTCGTTATTCTTGAGGCTACAAACATATAAACAGATGTCCCTCCAACAACAAAATAAGGACAATAAATTTTCACCAAAATTTTGTGGCCCCTATAAGGTCTTGCAAAGGATTGGAAGTATGGATTACAAATTGGAGTTGCCTCCATCTTCACGTGTACATCCAATATTCCATGTTTCTTGATTAAAGAAGGTAATCAATGACAAGATCCCAGTCCAAACTCTTTTTCCATAGATTAATGAAGAAGGGAAAATCATGCAAGAACCAAAAACAATCCTTGAAACAAGGATTAAGTGGTTGCAAAATTGAGCAATTACCGAGTACCTCGTCAAATGGAAGAATCTACTAGTGGAAAGTCAACATGGGAAGATGAGTTCTTCTTGCAGAAACACCCATAGTTAGTCAAGTGTTGAGGACAACACTTGTTTTAGGGAGAGGGGCATGTTAAGCCCTAGACAAATCCCCATGTTACGTATAACCCCCCCACCCCCCGCCTTTTTTTGTAAGTGAGTGTAAGAATTTGCATTACTGCAAAAGATTATGATACAAAAAAGGGGGGCATCCTGGTCTGCCTAGTGGAAACCAGACCAGGGGTTCTCGAGTTACGCTTGTTGATATATACGAGTGGTGGGACTGGTCTTCCACAGGGGAAACCAGGCCAGTCCTACCATAACCAGTTTGAAAAAAGATAAGCAACATAGACATAAAAAGCAGAAGCTGAGACAACCTACTAGACCCGAGTGGGTAGTGGGTTGAACTGACTTGACTACGCCTGACATTCCTGCCATTAGAATAACCATTCACTAGTCCAGGACAATGATGAGTTTCTTTCCACCATCTGCCTGGATCTGGTTCTCATCCTTCTGGTAGATCATGCGATTCTTCTTGATGTGTGTTGGCGCACCATGTCCATCGAATGGCATGATGTCCACGTGATGGACATAGTGCATATAGAGGTGGAATTGAGCAGCCAACCACTCCATCTTGGATTTCTGGTCCTTCTCTACCTCAACTAACAATTTGGTAATAGTTTCCAGACTACTGAGGTGACTTAGGATTTCGTCCAACATTTTCTCGTGTTCCTTGTTTTCCTCATGTCTGGCTTCTTCCATTTCCGAACTCACTTTGTCGATCATCATCTTAGTTAGCCACGCCATCTCCACTATTTTATGGTAGAGGGTTTCCCTGGGCTATGTGGTCCCCAGATCAGTTACCCAGTTCGCTTCCTGTGCCAGTGCATCCCATGCTTTACCTTTGCATTTTTCTTTTATTTCCTTTTCCCACCAGGTAATGGTCACTTTTTCTTTCAGCGCAACCAGAGTTTGGAAGGTTCCTTCTTCATATTTTGTCGCCTGCTCCATTCTTGACACCCGTCGTGGAATTTTCAGAAATTCCTTTCCAAGGGGATTCCTCTTCCTGTGCGTTCGCTTCATTCACACCATCCCGCTTGGCCTGTCATATCTCCTTTGATGGATACTCAGCCTGTACCTCACTTCACAGGGATTCTTCTTTTCCCTGCCCTTATATCTGTGATAGACCCTGCAGTTGCGCTCCTTCTGTTTGTGGCTATTTGTCTCTCCTCTTATTGATCTTCCCTTGTTGCAAGTTTGTCCTTCCAATCATGGTTTTCCCGTAGTGGTGAGCACTCCCATCCTTTTTCCCCATTGTGGCGCGTATGATCATGATGACTCAGCCTTTAAACCTGTGCAGGTCCCTGCCCTTGTTCGCTTGAGATCCGACTGTGTTTCTCTTCGTACCTGTACTTTGACATGGTGGATCGATTCTGGACCATGTCACTCCCTCATGCCTTATGTCATTCATTGCATGCGGTTTGCCGTCTGTACTTTCCCACGTGATTTCCCCACAACTCTTACTATCGAAAGGGCCTTACTGTCATACCCCCGCCTGTTGTTTATGTTGATCCTGCATGGTAATTTGTGGTTGAGTGTTAGGCAGCCATATCCCGCCTGCCTATCGCTAGGCCTTGTGCTGCCCTCCTCGATGTGACCTTCCTTGATTAAGCTTCCTTCATGGTCTTTTGTTGCTAGTTGGATGCAGTCTGTTCTGAGTTGTCCATTCGGGATGCTGATCCAGGTAGTGTCTAGTTTTGGACCTTCCTTTCCAACCCCCTTGTTCGCTAGCCTGTCTGCTAGGCCATTCACTGACCTGCGAACCCAACACAACTCCACTATATTCAGAGTTTTCAGATGCTCCTGGATTTTTTGTAGGGAATGTGCCAGGTGCCAATGTCGTTGAACCTTGCCCACTCTGGTGCCATTTTGGAGTCTCTTCGTCATGTTGATGACTAGGGTGGAGTCGCCTTCCACGATAATTTTTTTCATCCTTTCGCGACGTAGGATTTCAAGGCCAAGCTCTAGGGCTCCAAATTCCACTGCATTGTTGGTTGAGTTTCCAATACTCCGAACGTACAACCGGATGATGTTACCACCACTGTCTCTAATCACCCCTCCCATCTCTGCCACTCCTGGGTTTCCTTTTGTCGCCCTGTCAAAATTCAATTTGAGGAACCCAAACGGAGGGGGGGGTCCAGTTGTGGTCGCCTATTTCGAGTTGCGGTTCCCGCCCTATCAGTGTGTTGTTGCGCCCGTCTTTTAGGTGAAAAAAATCCAGGATGCGGGAGTCGTGGTCTGTGAGTTGCATTTTTTCCTTCTTGCAGTTGCGACTCTACATTGTTTCTCGTATTTGTGATATTATTGCATCCTTGAGCTTTCCTTCCAGTAGGCTTTCATTCCTAAAGATGTATTGGTTCCTTTCTTTCCATATTGCCCAAATGATCATCTCCGACGTTAGATTCCAGCAGAGGTTCACCATTTCATTTTCGCTGTAACTCTCATTCCAATTATTGATGGTTGCGTTGATCTTATCTCAGATCCTATTGGATTGGCGATAGATTCCTGCCGCCCAATCCCATATCTTTGGTGTGTAACTGCATTCATCGAGGAGGTGATTGGTTGTTTTCTCCTTAGCTTGAAAGAGGTGGCAACGAGATGGACCTATATAACCCCTTTTTTGAGGTTTTCTCAGGTTAGAATTCGGTTGTGAAGAACTAACCATTCAAACATTTTGATTTTTGGCCATTGGGGGTTGCACCAAATCTTTCCCCATTGTTGCGCCGGTTCTTCTTGGTCGTGGTCCATGATGTAATACTATGATTCTTTTAAGTTGAATTCCCCACCATTTTCCCTGCCCCACCTTAATTGATCCTCTTCCTCTGAGACTGCAATTTTCCTTTTCCCCAGTTCCTCCTCCACCTCTTTCGTTAGAGTTGTGATCCGGTCTCTATTTGGTGGATTGAGTTTGTCCCAAATCCTCCATATGTCACTACCATTTATTTACTTCCAGTAGTGATGGATTTTTGTTTTTCCTTGCACTGTCATTTCCTGTTGGAGATCCTCCATGTCTGGATTTTCCATTATGGGTTCCTATTGCCACGTGTCCTCCCAAAATCTGGTTGTTTTACCATTTCTGACTTCCCAGAAACTGTGTTTATGGATCCAGTTCTTGTTCCTCCAGACGAGATTCCATATGGCTGATCCCTCCCTTGTACCCATGAATTGAATTCGATCCTGGTCGTTGATGTTTGGGGCGTACTTGGCCTTCTAGAGGTTTGCGCACGGTAATGATTTGTCCTTGACCCATCTCCACCAGATTTTTTCCCTGTAGGCTTCGTTGCTTACCTGTGGGTCTTGTAACCCTAGGCCTCCTTTTCCTTTTGGTCTACAAACCTTCTTCGAGGCCACCAAGGTCCATTTCTTTTTATTTTCAGCACCTCGCCATAGGAAATATCTTTGAATGGATCTTATCTTTTGTAGTATACCTTTGGGAGCGGGAAACACTGACATCATATATGCCATAATTTCTTGTAGAACCGCTTTGGTAAGGATAAGCCTCCCAACCAGGTTGAGAGCTCTATAAGTCCAATTTTTTACCCTCTCCTGCAGTTTGTTGATCACTCCTTCCCACATTGCCATTTTGCATGCTCTGTCCGTCAGGTGGATTCCCAAATATTTCTTTGGGAGCGTTTTGCGTTCAAACCCCAGAATGTTGGTCAGGTTTCTTTGAATTGCAGGATTAGTGTTAAAGAAATAGATCATGGATTTGGAGTGGTTGATCTCCGCCCATGAGGCCTCCCCAAAGTCTTCTAAGATTATTTTATAGGCTTTTTCTTCCTTGACCGTGGGTGTGCTATGGAGTAGGGTGTCATCAACGAACTATTGGTGTGTGGAGGTTGGACAATTTTCGAAAGGTTTGATGCCTTTTATTTCCCGTGATGCAGTTGCACTTTTTATGCTTCTGCTGAGCCCTTCCATCATCAGAATGAACATGAAGGGGGATAGCAGGTCTCCTTGTCTGATGCTTCTCGAAGGCCAGAATGGTTTTACTGGGGCTCCATTGATTAGAAGTGAGTAGCTTGCCGTTGAGACTAGATTGCCGATCCAATTGATCCAATGTTGTTCAAATCCAAAGGCTTCCAACGTCTTGGTCATATAGTGCCAGCTAATTTTGCCATAAGCCTTCGCCAGGTCAAGTTATATTATCATCTCCCCTCTCCTTTGGCTTTTTAGCATGTGTATAAGCTCATGGGCATGGATGATGTTGTCTAGTATTTGTCTTCCTTCTACGAAACCCACCCGTTCCTGCGAAATCAATGTGGGTAGAAGAGGTTTCAGTCTATTGGCTATGAATTTGGAGATTATCTTGTAAACTACATTGCATAATGCTATAGGCCTGTAGCAATCTAGGTCCTTGCTTCATTTTATTTTGGGATTAGAGTGATCATTGTGGAATTTAATGCGTTCAAGATGGAGGTCGAGCGTCTCGAGTCTTCCACCACCCCATAAACGTCATGTTTAACCACTTCCTAGTAGGCTTTGAAGAATTCCACTGTGAATCCATCTAGACCTGGGGCCTTTCCATTGGGAATCTCTTGGACTACTTGGTCAATTTCCTCCTTTGCGATGGGTTTGCTTAGATTGATATTTTGTTCCTCTGTGACCAACCTGGGGATGTGTTGAGTTATCCTTTGTATGACCTCTGTTATGTCTTGGTTGGGTTCTTGGGATATCCCCTGGAAGTGATTAACCAGTGTATCTTCAATTTCATTATGGGATTCTCTTTCGATCCCATCCTGATCCCTAATTTTTAGGATTTTGTTGTGGGTTCTTCTTGCAATGGTTGTTCTATGAAGAAACTTGGTATTCCACTCCCCTTCCTTTAGCCACCTGATTCTGGACTTTTGGAGCCATGGAGTTTCTTCCTGCTGGCATCTTGCTTCCCATTCCTGGGTCATTTGGATCTCTTCTCTTTTTCGATCCTCTGTGTATCCCTTGTCTATGCAGAGTTCCCGGAGTATCCTCATTCTGTCCTCGATATTTTTTTTTTCTTGGTTTATGTTTCCAAAGATTTCCTTGTTCCACTCATTGAGTTTATGTTTGATGTACTTGAGTTTCTTATAAAGTTTGAACATCCTTGTCCCTTGATCTGGTAGTTCCTCCCGCCACCATTGGTTGATGTTCTCTTTGAAGGTGGGATGTTCGATCCAAAATTTCTCAAATCTAAAAGGTCTGTTCTTCGAAGTGGTTTGGAAATTTGATTCCAATTGAACTGGCCAATGTTCCGAACCCCCCCATGGAAGGATGTTGCAGTCAAAAGTTAGTCCCTGCAGAATGATGGATTCTGACACCAAGAATCGGTCTAGCCTTGTAGCTACTTGGTGGTGATTTATTCGTTTGTTAATTGAGGTGAATTGGCCATTGGTGGTTCTGATGTCCACCATCTCCATTGTATAAATGAAAGCTGAGAAATCCTTCGCATCTCTATCCAGTCTCTTGGTGCTCCCTTTTTTCTCCGCAAGTGTGATGATGATGTTGAAGTCCCTTGCCAGGATCCATTGGAGGTTGTTGAATTGGGCCTTTAGATTTTCTAGGTCTAAGAGCATTCTCCTTTTTTCCTCCAACATCTGGGGACAATACACATTAGTGCATAGAATCACCTCCGTGTTACCTATAATTTGCATGTTAACCGAAAGTGTGTGTCTCGTGGCTTCAACTGCTAGTAGGTTCATCGATTGTGGGTTCCAAAAGGTGAGAATACCGCCTGCCATCTGTTGGCCTTCGACAACCAACATCTTGTAACTACTCCATTGTTTTTTGTTGATTGTTTCCATTATGTCTACAGTGCATTTTGTCTCTTGGATGAAACAGAGGCCAGGTTGTTCCTTCCTCAGTCTATTTTTAAGGATTCTTTGCTTTCGTGGGTTTTTTAGGCCTCTTATATTTGATGTTATAATCTTCATTTAAACATGTGGGGGGGAGTTGGGAAAGATATTTTTGATCTTACCTTAGTTTATCAGCAGGGCTCCTAGTTCTTGTAGGGCTATGTTGTTTGATTTCATACCTTTATTTCACCTCGTCTGCTTGGGTGAATGTTGTGGTTTTCCCTCGCCTGCTTTGATTCCCAGGTGTCCTATCTCGCCATGTGTGCACTTGATCCCTTTGTATTTTTCTTCCTCCCTTAGAAGGAAGAGGTATTGGATGCGATCTAGTTGCTTCGCTGACACATTGTCTACTCCCTACCTTTTCCATTGCTCCATTATGTTCGAGAGGTCTATTCCTTCCCTTTCCACAATGTGTTTGAGATCAAGATCCTCTGTGCCTACCTCGCTTGGTGTCATCTCCGAGTCTCTGTCTGCCTCCTACATTAGGTTGTTAGCGTCTTCGTTTCCTCCTTCCATAGGACTTGCACTACCTCCCTATTCCCTCTTATTGATTGGATTATCTGTGTTCTCATGAGTTGCTTGTTCCATAGCTTCTCTAGCTTTTGTATTTTCCTTTCCTCCTCCTCCCCCTTGGTTGACCCTGTCCCGTCCTTCTGGTCTAGTCCTGGCTTCCAGATTCCTTCATGTTGGGGCTTTGCTTTGCTTCTTGTTTTCTCTGTTTCTGTGGTTCAGTTTTACAAACCCGTCCTCATCCTGTTGTGTTTTGGTGTTTTCTGTTTCTTGTTTTTTATTGAGAGGACATTCTCTGATTAGGTGTCCATGTTCATGGCATATTTTGCATTTAAACGAGATCTGCTTGTAGTCGATTCTTTGTATCCATTCCTCATCCCTGAATTCCAGGCTTATGGCTTCTGGGAGCACCCCTGAACATCCATCTCTATGCAGATCCTTGCATAGGATGTATAGCTCCCTTTTAGGGTTGCTTCTGATGTCTTAACATATTTTCCAAGCTTGTTCCCGATTGCTTCGAAGGTGGACGAAAAATAGTAGTCTAGCGGTAAGGAGTAAAGCCTCAGCCAGACTGGGATATTTTTAAAGGTTTCTTTCTCTAGGGAGAATTTTTCCTTCCACGACCGCATGTATAACCCTGTTGAGGCGTGGAAGTATGCCCCCC
>SNQJ01S0055391.1:57364-68391 GCA_010110895.2 Picea sitchensis
ATTTCATTATTATAATGTGCAAAATTGTACTTGCAATAGTAGAAAGATTACGAGACACATTTTATAATACTAGGTCATGTTGCATTTTTTTGAAAGTTTTAATTTTATTTGTTTATTATATTCTCAAAAGCATTTGTATGTACACATTTAATTGTGTGGTATTTTTTTAATTGATTAATCCTTGTCGAGTGCAACAATTGTAGCTTTCAGTTTTGGATTAGTTTATGGATTAGCAAAACTTGCAATGAAAAGTATTCATCATTAATTATATTTTTTGGACTTTTCTTCGTTTTCATTGCACATGATGCTTTGGTTTTACATCTTTTATCACACATGGATGACAAAAAAATCCATATTTGTGAATTAAAAAACAAAAAGATCAACAAAATACAATGGTTAATGTTAAGAGTACCTACATCTGAATGGGGTGATAGGGACAAGAGTCACATGATCTAGGAGGACATGAGGTGATGGGAAAGCATGAGATAATCACAAGGGTGATAGCACAAGGCCAATGCTTGAAAAGGTTTATGAGACTGGACAATAGCAAAGCCTCCGTGATCACATTGTACCTAAGCTAGGGGAGCCAAAAACTCACATTGAAAGCACTGATTAAGGCCACTCGATAGGAATTCTAGAAGGCATCATGGCCTTCACTAGTTTTAGTTCTAATCCATTTGGTTGGGAGAGCCTATAGAAGCGTTGGAATAGAGGCAAAGGATGCCATCGTCCATATTTTAAGAATTCACCATTGCTTTGTTCACAGAGAAACATGGACATTGTAGGCCTAAATTTCTCCTCCATTGTTTGTAGGTCTGCACCCGGGGACCTTGGTGAGTTTGGTGATGAAAGGGTGGGGATAGGAGAAGTACCACCAATAAAAATCGATAAGGTAAGACCACCAAAGGGTTGGAGTAGAAGGGAAATCCCTAACACCACACACCCACATACAACTCATAGATACCAAGTCTTTGGCAAAGGGATTTCAATCTAGGCATAAGCCCGACTACTATGCAACAACTAGAAGAGCTAGAAGCTAGAGTTTTCCAACAAAGGCATAGCACTAGAAGCCAGATGGTGGATAGAGAGATAGAGAACTTGGACGAGACACAAATATCTCACACATTATAATTTCCCAATAAAACAAAATTGTCGGCATGCACTAGCATACTAGGGACATGATTATATGTAGAATGGAAAACAAGACTGAACAAGATAGTCCTCTCCTAGAGCACATAATTCTAAACATCCCCCAACTACTGGAAGATGAATAGGGCTCTCTCCAAGAGGAAATGTGTGGCCTACATACATGTCATGCATGCTCAGACTGTAGACATGTTCGTAGCTATACAACAATAGAGAGGAAACCGATGTTCCCAGCGGGAGGCACCTTGCAACATCCCATCTCCTTCGATTATGAGAAAGCTTAACCAAGTTTTTCCATTATTTTATTATATAATGTTGATCATGATAGGTCTAGTTGACTTTTTAAATAAATCATTTTTATTCAAGGAGCAATGGGCTTGCCCATGCAACTTGCTCATGGAACACTATATATGTCTATCTAAGTATGAGACTAGAAAATCGATAGTCCTAAAAATTGCTAGGTATATTTTCTTGTTTGAATATCGATTAGCTTTAGGTTGTTATGTCTACAAACATATATCTAAAACATGTTTTGAAAAGATCTGGGGGGTCAACCAAACCTTTGGGGACCTCTTAACAAGTTTGTAACCCTATTAATGCAATGTTGCATGTATCTCACAAGATTCACTACACAAATGACGTGCCATGTGAGGCAAGAAGAAAGCAAGGGGTTTCAACCTTGATATTTCTTGAGTAGTATTTTATGTGCAATTTTTCTAATTCAAGCATTTTCTTTTCTCGACATTAGATCATTTTCTATTTTCTATTTTGGGGGTTGTTTTACAATGCAAGGTTTTATTCAAGTTGATTTTTTATTTTGGGTATCCATGCTTATGAAAGTTTTGTAAATTATGAGAAAGTTTTAATAAATTTTGCTTTGTTGTCTGGAGGGTATTGAATTTTTTTATTAATGTTTATTGCTTTCGAGTCTTGAGAGACTTGAAATTTAATTAAGTTTGTAGGGTTGCAAGTTTGATTTTTTTTGTAAATGCTAGCAATATTTTTCTATCTTTCCTGGTTTTGGATTCAAGGGGCATGTAATTCACTAAAGTCTTTAGGGGTTTACGGGTTTTAAGGATTTGAATTTTTTTTATAGGCAATGGAGATATGTAGTTTTGTGGTTTATGATGATGATCATCAATGCCCACTAAGACGAATTTTGGTCCATTGAACGTATAAAATAAAATTAATTAATTTGATTTATCACATTGTTTATATGATTGAATAACTTAGAGATATTTATGAATTACCTTTGATTTTTATGGGTTAATAGGTTATGGAGTTTGGTTTTATTACAAATGTTATGAAAATTAGATTGAATGTCTTTGTTGACTAGACATTCCAATAGAAAGTGTTTTTTATCCTCCACCTTATCTGTCTTGTGGATTTTACAGATTTTTTCATGCCAAAGTATTTTAGGTCTTGTCCAACACCCGATTTTGTTGTGAACTTTATGGGAATTCTTTCATAGTTTTGCAATACTTCTTTTTTGTGTTGGCAATAATAGAAATATGATTTTGATCTTCTAACTCGAGGTCAATGATTTCTTTGTAGTAATTCATCTTTGTCTTATTCTTGGTCTCCGTGTCACTCCATGTCCTCTCTCAATTTCAAAAAAATTGTAACACTACAAAGCTTCATAACTTGTGAACTCATGAAAACCAATGAGATTTAGGAATGTTTCCATCCAATCTTTTCGACCATAGAAACAAATTTTAAAAGAAATCAATTAAATCCCTGTCATTTATGTTAGATCCAATATACCAAAGTTGATTTATGCGGGCTGGAAGGATATTCTACTCAAATGTTTTGATGATACGAGTATAAATATCCCATTAACGTGCATTGGATGTAGCTTGGGTGGTTGGGAGCGATGGTTGTTATCCTCCCCAACCAGGTTCAATTCCTTGTAAGTGACATGTTATTCCCTTAATGGGTCTATAAGATACTCTTGTTGCTGAGTATGTTTCTCATGTTGTTGAGCAAGCAATATCTTGCTAATCTTGGCCTCCCTATGTTCTCTTGCGGATTTTTTTTTGAGGGGGTTTAGTGGATGTAGCGAGCTACTAGTCTTCGGTGCCGTGAACCAGGTGAAAAAAAATCCCATTAACATCCATTATCAAGATATAACAAATTTACATTTGCATTACCAGAGAAAGAACAAAGTAATACATTAAATACAGAAGATATTGTTTTACTAGCCATTTGAAACCTCCAATACCACTTCAAGAAGGTATTCTCCAATGAGTTCACATATATCAACGTAACCTCTCCATACAAATGATGTCTTATTTAAACAATAGATGTAAAGAAAGAATACTAACGTAGTGGGTTTGGGACAATTAATGTGGCTCTTACATATCATGGTAAAAAGAATATAAAGATAAAGGTAGATAAATAAAGAAGAGAGTAATCATGAGGGTAGTTACCCATTAACATCCATTATCAAGATATAACAAATTTGTTGCATTACCAAGAAAGAACAAGTAATACATTAAATACGAAGATATTGTATTACTAGCCACTTCAAGGGGGAAACCTCCAATACCACTTCAAGAAGGTATTCTCCAATGAGTTCACATATATCAACGTAACCTCTCCATACAAATGATGTCTTATTTAAAGAATAGATGTAAAGAAAGAATACTAACGTAGTGGGTTTGGGACAATTAGTGTGGCTCTTACATATCATGGTAAAAGAGAAGAAGATAAAGATAAAGGTAGATAAATAAAGAAGAGAGTAATCATGAGGGTAGTTACATATCATGGCCCCCACTTAGAAAAATACTTTGCCCTCAAAACTATGATAATTCCAAATATTGCTAAATGAAATCATGTGCTTCCTTTGTGGCATCATCAAAAGGAAGATTCTTCCGTTTATTAGATACTTAGTGATGGTATTGTGACATAGTTTTCAACTCTGGGTGTCTATAACTTCTTTTGGCTCCAAAATGAGTTTGCCTTGTTCATCTAACTTTGGCAATGTTTTCCAAATTGGAATGTCTTTCCCAATAAACCTTTTTTAGAGAATAGACATGGAAGACTTTGTGAATGCATAAAGATGAGGATAAATTTAAGGTATATGCAGTTTCCCCAATTTTATTGACAAATTTGCAAGGTCCATGGAACTTTGGTGAGAACTTTTGGCTACATTTGTTCTTCATGGAAAATTGTTTGCATGGTTGGAGGTGAAGGTAAACCCAATCACCAATTGAAAACTATCATTCTAAATGGTTCTTATTTGCTTGTTCTTTCATTTGATTTTGTGCAAGCATAAGATTGTCTAGAAGAAATTGTAGGGTTTTGTGAACCTTCTAGCTATGAGTTGCTATTGCTTGAACTTTAGTACTGGAAGGAACATAGTTGTCAATGATTGGCCAAATTTTTATATTTTGAATCATTATAATTTGTGAGATATAATCCTGAAATTAGTCTTAAACAAGTCATTTTGGTGTTTGTGCCATAACCTTTTATCAATAAAGGTTTAGACTGTGAAATTTTCATGGGTTTAAAATTCATATTAAAGTACTATAGGCCAAATTTTAGACTTAGAAGGGTTCAAAGTTTAGATATATAGTAGGGCAAAGGTCAACCATCCCCACATACTCCAAATTAAGGGTTTGAAAGGTACATAACTTACAATTGGCATAAATTTTGATTGGAAGATTTGTTTTTGGTGATTCAAAATTTGTGAAAAAAGAGGAAAAAGAGGAGAATTATTATTTTCTCGTATGGCTCCAAAGGTTCCTCCAAAAGTTAACTCACCAAATAAACCTCCAAAAATCTCAACCACAACTCAAGAAGAAAAAGATGAGTTTTTTCACCAAATTGGAAAGGTGGAAAACAAGATGAATGAAAATATGGAACATGTGGAAAACAAGATGAATGAGAATAGTGCACATATGAAAAATATGATGGATGAAAAAAGGAAAGAGATGGAAAAGAAGATGAATGAAAATCGAGAACACGTGGAAAAGAAGTTGAATGAATATAGTGCACATATGGAAAGTAAGATGGATGAAAATATGTATCAAATGGAAAAGAAAATGAATGAAATGCAGAAGTCCATGAAGTCCATAGAAGCCATGTTCTTATAGAGGATATGGAGATCCAATGAAATCCTGAAAAGAAGGAGAATAATGGTGTTGAGACTCAATCACATATGGGGAGTATTTTATCACAATTTGAGAGCACTAATACCGAATTTCAGAATTATTCATCACTTCAAGATCCATATCATCAAGGCTTCAAGTCAACACTAAGGAACTACTTCATTCCAAAGATCGAAACAAGGAAGTTTTATGGTAAAGATCCTATAACATGGATATTCCAGATGGAACAATACTTCGATCTACACCAAGTTCCAAGCATACTAAAGGTACCTATTGCATCCTTGTATTTAGAAAATGATCAATTTATTTGGTATTAATGGCTTTGTGAAAGAAAAGAGAATTATGTAATCTCTTGGTCCATTTTTTACGGATGAATTGATATCACGTTATGGGGATATCAAGAGAAATACATTCCTTAGTCAATTGATAATTTTTTGGCAAAAGGCCTAGTTGCATAACACATTCAACAATTCCAAAAGCTTAGTCTCAAGGTAAAGAACATTCCTGAGATAATTTGTTAGATATCTTTATGGGAACTTTAAAGGAGAAAATTCAACATGAGGTGCATCTCTTCGAACCTAAATCCCTAGAGTAAGCTTTCAATATGCAAGGAAAGTGTAAAACAAAAATATGGATACTAGAATGGTGGCCACTGACAACCATAGAGAGCACCATGTTCCCTACTTCACTCAAATGACAAGGTTGACACCTCTACAAATGGATGAAAGAAGAGCCAAGGGACTATGTTTCAATTTTGATAGCAAGTACAGTAAGGGGCATAAATACGATGATAATAAATTATTCTACATAGACTATGAAGAGGAATAAGATCAAGAATTGGAGCCATCACAAAATCTAGATTTGGAAGAGACTACTCCAATGATATCTTGTCATGCATTGGCTAACATCGATACTCCACAAACCCTCAAGATAGAAGGGTACATCAAAAATTAAAAAGGTAGCAATGTTGATTGATTATGGTAGTACCCATAACTTCATCAATTGCAAATTAGCAAAATATCTCAATTGCTTTGTATTTCCAACACCAAAGTTTCAAGTAATGATTGTAGGTGAAGGTACCATAAATTGTTTTGGGCAATGCCATAGTATTAAGCTCAATATGAGGGAGTATTGATTGGATGGTCCCATGATTTCCATCCAAATGGGTGGTGCTAATGTTGTATTAGGGGTCCAATGGTTACAATCATTGGGAACAACAACCCTTAATTTTCAGGATCTTTTCATGAGATTTTCCTCATAAGGCAAGGAAATTGAGCTTAGAGGCATCCAAGGGAAACCCTCTAAAGTGATAAACTCTAATCGCATGACAAAATTAGTCAAAAAGGGACACCATAGTGTAATTGCACAATTGTGCTCCCTAGATGTTCAAACATCTATATCCTCTGCTCCAATGGATCTCCAAATGGTTATCAACAACCATTCCAAGTTATTTGGAGATATGCCTAAGGGTCTTCCACCAACTCGAGATCTTGATCATTCTATTCATTTGCAACTCTAAAGTGTATCACCTAACATTAGGCCTTACATGTATCCATATGCACACAAGAGTGAGATTGAGCATATGATCCAACACATGTTAGAGGTTGATATCATTCAACCTAGCCAAAGTTATTTCTCTTCACTAGTAGTGATGGTTACGAAGAAGGATGGTTTATCGTGTACGTGTCCATATTATAGACAGCTCAACAAAATGACCATCAAAGATAATTTTCCTATTCTTGTCATTGATGAATTATGAGATGAATTGCATGGAGCAAAATTCTTTACTAAGTTGGATCTTCATTTGGGATATCATCAAATCAAAATGAGACATGAAGACATTCCCAAAACAACCTTTAGAAAACATGAAGGTCACTATGAGTTCTTGGTTATGCCATTTGGACTTACTAATGCACCTTCAACATTTCGTATATCAATGAATTCTATTTTCAAACCCTTCCTTAGAAAATTTGTGTTAGTATTTTTTTATGACATACTAATCTACAACAAATCATGGGAAGATCATGTWCAACATGTTGATATGGTATTACAACTTTAGGAAGAGAAACCACTTTATGCAAATCCTTCCAATTGTGCATTTGGGGTTCAATAAGTGGAATATTTGGGTCATATTGTATCTCATGAAGGTGTAAAAGTGGACCCTAACAAAATTAAAGCTATGAGGGAATGGCCAATTCCCAAATCTTTGAAGAAACTTAGAGGATTCTTAGGATTGATAGGATATTACCGCAAGTTTGTCAAGAACTTTGGTCAAATAGCGACAACTCTAATGACATTATTAAAGAAGGAAGAATTTTCTTGGATTGAAGAAACAACCAAAGCTTTTGAAAAACTCAAGGAGGCTATGGGTACAACTCCTATCCTAGCCACACCTAACTTCACAAAAACATTTATTGTGGAGTGTGTTATGAACATAAATATACATATAAAGTAGATATCAATAAGATAATGATTTAATAAATAATAATTATTAATAATGAAAGGATGTGTCTCAAAGGACGTTTCTCAAAGGACATGTCTATTGGTGAAGGGCACCCCTGCGTGGGTATGTAAGCAAGCCCTCATTGTTCATTGTGATCATCATACTATTCACTCATATACATTTTATTACTCAATATATTATTTATTATCCTATATGGATTTCTACATTGTGTTCCAAGTATTTTGGATATTTACATAGTGAACCGGGTTGGTTCACCACAATGGTATCAGAGCTCGTCTCGATCTGGCCTTTAGCCACCGGACCTTTTGGTCAGATTTCATTGTCCGTAACAACTCAACTAGTGACACAAAAAAATTTCAAAGTTCTCTAAAGCATTGGTCTTTGACCATAACTGGCTCTTGGCCATTTGAAATAAAAAAATAAAAAAATTCGTTGCAACGTGAAGTCTTTGCTGCAAAGGAATCAAGCAAAAACAGTATATATATATATATATATATATATATATTAAGAGGAGTTATAAGGAGTAATTCAAAATTCGTGACGTCAATATTGACGAAAGACAAATGGATTCTAATAAAATGACAGAAGGAAGATTATTTTATGAAGGTTGTCCAATCGTATGTTATAGTTTTTCTACATTAAAGGGGAGTATTCAAGGAAGAGAGGTTAACATCATAATCAACTTGGACTATAATGAAAATTACATTAATATTGATTTGACAAATCAATTATTAATTCCAGAGCCGAATATAATTGAAAATAAAGATATTTTTCAAATTAAGGAGCTATAAGTGAAAATGGATGGATATGAATATAGATCTCAATTCTATGTTACAACTATGTATACAGAAGAAATCAACATCATTATCGGGCTATCCTGGTTTAAAAATCTAGGTACCTTCATCTTAAACATGGAAAAAAAGTTTGTGACATTCCCCTATAAGGAGAAAATGGTAACATTATAAGACACTAAATCAGAGCTAGTAACATTATAAGACTTTAACAATATCACATAAGTAGTACTTCAAGAAAATAAAAAAGTAATGCAAGGGACGTCGAAAGAAATTCACGAAGTTATCACAGAAAAAAAACGAAGAAAATTCTCGCTTAAAAGACCACAATAAAAAATTACTCGTCCAAATCAAGAAGGCTAAGGTTACAAAGCAATATGGAAAAAAAATTAGAACAAGAAAAGGAGGATCTTGAAAAAGAATTGAAGAAGAACCTCACAGAGAAAGAATAAGAAAATTATCGTTTGAAGAACCTTAATCAAGAGTTATTAGAACAAATCAAAAAGTTGAAAGAAGAGAAACTTGAAAATCCAGACATTAAAGATATCAACAAATCAGGTAATGAAGAATGTACAACTCAAGAAGCTACAAAATCAATTGGAAAAAAGACAACGTCAGATGTCGAAGTACAAACGATGTAAGCTCCAAATATACTTACTAATCAAAATTTAGTGATTAACAAGGCAACATCGACGCATGAAGAAAATCATATATCAAAGTCAAAAGAAGAAAATGATACAAGTATGATAAAGGGAAATCATATTATTAGAACTCCATATCAACATTAAAATCATAAGAGTATATATATTAACCAATTAAAATATCAATATTATCCAAGACGAGAACCTTATAAACACCCAATGTTGCAGAAGATCGAACTAGGGTGACAAGACTCTTTCAAAATTCGATGATTATGCTCATCTCTTTGTCACTCATATCGTTTGGTATCGTCAACTACGATAGTTCCTAGAACAATGGATGAGAGGACATTACAAGTCAAAGAAAAAGTCATTAACCCTTTCATTAATATGCTTTGAGGACAAAGCATTTTTAAGGGGAAGGCAATGTTATGAACATAAATACACATATAAAGTAGATATTAATAAGGTAATGATTAAATAATAATTATTAATAATGAAAGGATGTGTCTCAAAGGACATGTCTATTGGTAAAGGGCACCCTACGTGGGTATATAAGCAATCCCTAATTGTTCATTGTGATCATCATACTATTCGCTCATATACATTTGATTACTTAATATATTATTTATTATCCTGTATGGATTTCTACACTGTGTTCCAAGTATTTTGGATATTTACATAGTGAACTGGGTTGGTTCACCACAAAGTGCGATGCATCAAGCCATGACGATAGTGAAATTTTAATGCAAGAAGGAAGTCCCCTTGCCTCTGAAAACAACCAACTTAAAGGAAAAAACTTTCTCAAACCAATTTATAAAAAATAAATGTTGGTCATACTACATGCATTTAAGAAATGATGTCCTTACCTAATAGGAAGACACTTCAAAGTAAAAACACATCATGATAGTTTGAAGTACTTCTTGGAGTAATGGTTATCTTTAGAAAAACAACAAAAATGGGTTACAAAGATGCTATGTTATGACTTTGAAATTATCTACAAGAAAGGAAAACATAATATTGTGGCAGATGCACTTTCAAGGAAAGAAGAAGAAACAAAGGGTTCACTATATGCTTTTATATTCTGCAATTTGATTGGGTGGAAGAAGCAAGGATATAATGGAAGAAAGATCAAGATGTATGTAAGATCATTCAACAATTACAAGAGGAGCCCAATGCATTAGATAAATTTGTATGGAATAATGATTTTATATGGTATCATGATCACCTATATTTATGTAATAATTCCCAACTCAAGCAGAAGGTCCTTCTGGAATTGCACACTTCTCCTATAGGAGGACATTCAAGGTTCTTGAAAACTTACCACGAGATCAAGAAGGATATTTTCTGGGAAGGTCTTAAAAATGATGTTCAAATTTTTGTGCCTGAATGTGTGGTCTGCCAACAAAATAAGGGAGAGACAATCAAGACTCCAAGTCTCATACAACCATTGGCTATACCAAGTCAATGCTGGGAAGAAGTTTCAATGGATTTTATTACAGGTTTACCCAAATTTGAAGGAAAGATTGTCATCATGGTAGTAGTGGATTGACTAACTAAGTATGGCCATTCTCTCTCTCTCTCTCTCTCTCTCTCTCTCTCTCACACACACACACACACACACACACACATCCTTTTAAAGCAATTACAATAGTCGATGCATTCATGGAAATAATTCAAAAGCTACATGGAGTCCCCAAGATTATTGTAAGTGACAGAGGTCCAATTTTCAGTTGAAATTTTTGGACTGCATTATTTTCTTGTTTGGGTACTCAATTGACTCATAGCTCATCTTACCATCCTCAATCCAATGGGAAAACTAAGATTATGAATAAATGCATATAAGGATATCTTCATGGTTTTTCATCTTGTTAGC
>SNQJ01S0055392.1:1758-19150 GCA_010110895.2 Picea sitchensis
CTCTCGCTCCCGACGTCCGTTTGAACCCAAACGAGTTGCATTGGGTTCACAATGATGAGGCCTACGCTCTCGTCTGATTTGAAGCGATTTCAATCAGTTTGAATTTTTGAGCAAAATTTGATCCCCTGATCACTTTCCCATGTCATAATTCCACTGCTACACTACACTTAGCCATTTTTTCAACTTCACGGGTTCGAGCCCTCATCCTCCAAGTTTTGTGATCTACATTTTGAACATCAGTTTTTTCACGGGTGTTGAGCCCCTAAGTATTTTATTCCTTCTGCATACAAGTCTAACCAACCACCTTTCTACACAACATATTTTTGATTATCCATAACCGCGGGTTCACGGGTTCCTGGGTTGGCGGGTTCATGAAAAGATCCATATACAAACTCTCTCTTGTCCATTCCCACCATTCTCTTGATTTTCCAAATAAGTATTAATTGTTTTTTAATGTTAACAATTGTTGTGCAGGTTCCAAAAATATTATCATTAATGGTGAAAGGATTGAAGAATTACTCATTAAATTGCATTAAATATCCACTTTACAAGGATTATATTATCATCATCTCTCCGAAAAGATTTATTTGAAGTTATTATCTAGTTGAAGAAATGCTCCCTTCAACCTATCACAACATCAACTAGACATCAATTTTTTGGGGATACTTTAAATATCTTTGGTTGTGAAGACCAAAAATTTCAGTGGTAAAGAAAATATTCATACTTTTCCTTTCCTATTGAATAGAAAGATGTAATTTGGGCATCTGGAATCACTCACACTGGGTGTGTTCCTGAGTTCTTTTACTATAAATAACTTCTTGCATGATTTGTGGAGAAGTATGTGCCAAGCCATAGAATTATACAACTTCAAGACCATTCTTTGATTTCCCTTTCACTAGAAGTCTTTTGCAATATGTTGAATCTCCTAGAGCCGACACTTTCTTTCAAAGGAGATACTGTAGAGTTTTTTTGAAGAAACATAACAATGGGCTTGACCTCCTGCCTGAATATTTGGAGAATCCTACATCTATTCTAGAAGACATAACCAAGATCTAAGGTTGAGTATTTAAAAAACACCTATCGAGAATTTGTGTGGCTGCTTACCAAGTTGACAGGTCAGGAAAGCACTTCTTCTATCTCTCACGTGATTATATATATTGTATATTTTATAGTGAAAGAACAGGCCATCTTTGACTGGGGAAAATTGATTTCTATGGAAATCTCGTCTCAGTTATCACACTATAAAAACAACAAAAAATTCTTCATGGCTTATTATATGATATTTTATATTGTGTATTGTTGTCAATTTCCAAACTTGACCATAACTAAGAGGGTGAATCGTGAAATGGATCCAGTTACTTTTTGGTATCAGGCACTATGGATACATAAGACCCCTTTGTATTTTTATGAAGTTTATAATGATTTTGTCTCAGTCTTCAAAAGGATATTGTTGGGCGAAAATACTTCAAGGATATCTGAACAAGTTAAGATATTATTATAGAAAAAAGGAATAATAGAACAAGTGGAGAATCACAGTGTCATAAGGATATTATGTTAGAAAGAAAATCCTTATTTTTTCCTTTATCATGTATCTGAAAAATTATTCATTACATAGGTGGCAAGGAAGTATAATTTTTGGCTACATTTTTTCCATGAAAAAAGGAAATATCAATTCATTTCATTGTCATGGAAGATTAGATATTTCATGTTCAGAAACATAAATAAAATTGACGATTTTGCAAATCATTTCAACAATGTGAATTTAAAGTATGTTGAAAAGATAAAAGGCTTTGATCCTAACAAAATCTTTGTAGAACAAATTATTTCGGTGGCATTCAGTAAATCGTTCATCCACACCATCTTGAATGAAGAAGAATAAGTTAACAACCAAAGTACTCATGTACACAATGTTTGTGACCTAGAAGCATTACTCAGTACTAATGATTTTTATAAACAAAAGGGAAAAGGTCAGTGAAAGAAGCGATCAATATCTATTTGTTACTCCCAAGAATACCACATACTAGAGCAATGATCCAACTGATCACCCAGTTATAAAGGTTGTTAGCAGTAGTTCAAGTGGAGGGGGAGAGAAGAATCCTCCCCCTGGGAAAATCGAGAGTTCACGTAAGCTCCCTGTGAGAAAAAAAAGGAAGAATTTAGTGCAAGAGGAAGAGGATAATCTTATAGAAAATGACATCCAAATATTTTCTCTAGAGGACATGGAGCTAGAAGTAGATATTGATAAAATATTTTCCGCAATGGAACAACCATAAAATATGGATCAAAAAAATTCTATATTGGAAGTTGTTTCAAATGAGACTTTTAATGAAGAAGAGTCCTTCACTTTTCAAAGTGTTGTTTTTTATAAGGAGTCTAAAACGTTGATTGTAGAAAGAAGGGACCAGAAGAATAGAAAGGGAAAGTCTCACCCAAAGGTCGACCTAAAGGACATGCCACCACCCCAAATTTCTAAAATCCACTAGGAAACTCGGGATTCTCTTGACGATTCTATTGATGGTCTGGAAGCTAAAAATGCTAAGTTAAAAGAAGGGATCAGAGAATTTAAAAATGCCTTAATGCCTCTTCCAATTATGGAAAGTCCTTTGTCAATGGTTAAACCAACTACACCCGCCATTAAGTTAAAATGATCTTCTAGTTTACTCACATCAGTCTGAAGTTATGTAGAGAAAAACATTAAAAATAGAATTTCACTGATAACAAAAGCATGGGAGGTATAAAACAATATTGTTTCTTTCGACTCAAGGGAACATGCTTTTCATGAGTATCTGCAAGTTGATTTAAATAATGAAGAAGGTTTCTACGTTGATTGTCTTTCCATTTGGAATAACAGTCTCAAATATGATAGAATTGAAAAGAAGAGAAGAGGATCTTCCTTCTCCAATTCCAATTGAACAAGTAAATGCTTGTTGGAAAGAAAATATCAAGAATTTGAATAACATTGTCCAAGCATGCAGTGAAGCCATAGTAAAAAGAGAGGAATTGTTCAAAAGACTCGTAGATATAGACCTAGAAGGAAACATTGATGAAGTACAAGACCCTAAGTTAAATCTAAATTCAATGTTTATGACAAAGCAACAATTTGATGAATAAGTTGAGATATCAAAAGGGTTATCAGCTGAGAAATTTTATGGTATAATTGAATATAATGAAGAAGAAATAGATAATTGGTTGGTTGATTATTCGGTAAAAAATCAAGAATTTGAGGAGGAAATACATGGAAGTTTTCATGACTTAAGAGACTCGAAAGGTGAATTATTCAATATTAAAATCAGGCATGAAATAAATGTTGCACCAATGAAAAACTACATTGAATATTGGCTTAAAAATGCAATTAATAAATTAACCAAAGAAGGTCAAGAAGAAGCAGTTGAGACGGTTCCTATAACTGTCAATGAAGACAATAAAAGAACAACAACAAGGAAGTGAACAAGAGAGAGACCATCATAGTAAGTTTATGTTGATCACATCTTGCTTTCTTTATCAGTTTTTCATCCAGTTACTCCACTTCTTTAACTAGAAAGGTTTAACCGAAATATGATAAATCCTTCATGTCTTCTTTCCAGGTCTTGCTACTTTGTCATCACCCACCATCTTCTTTCCACATCTTACTTCTTGTTTATATTTGATTTATGGTCTATGGGAGCTCCAATCCTAGTCCTAAGGACAAACACATTTAAATTTCAAATCTTTGTAACAGACTCTATATTTTTCATAAATCCGAAGAGAACTATTTAGGGATAATTTTTGACTGTATTTTATAACTATGAGTTTTGAGTTAAAATATTTGAGATTGATCTATTATTTTCTTTATTTTAGCTCCACATGTGTTTACTCTATTAAACTTCTCTTATGCATGCATACCATCTTCTTTTGTTTTATGTGATTAGAAATATTTAGTTTAACTATGATGGATGTGAGGAATTGTTTTTTGATTTTTTTCAAATATGTGATGTGTGAGGTTCCTGGTCATCTCTGAGGAACTCTTTTTAGAAAAAAAAAAATTTATTTTATTGCAATCTTTATATTTATTTGAATATCATGATGGACTTTCTCAAAGTCCTATATTATTTTAAAAATCTAGAATTCCAAGAAAATATTGAAAGAAAGAGGAGTACCACCTCTATAAAAATGCAGAGGGGTTTGTATCCCCGTGAGGTTTTAGTTTCAGTCCTAATGGATTAAAGAGTCAACAACCCTCTACACCGATGGATTCATTAGTGCCTATCCCCACCACTGATGTGGCAATACAAGCAACATGTTCATTAGGTGCACCCCACATGCGGGTATGTGTCACATATGATAAATTCACCATAGTCATTTCTTTATTTTATGGCATCCACAAATTTTTAATGTTCTCGTGTTTCTACAAGATTTGGGACTAGGCAATGTTGGGGAATGTCCATCAAGGATTGATCCAGATTATTTTCGGCATGAAATGAGATTGGAGATATAATAAAGAAATGCACAGAGATATCGCAGATATTTAATAATATAATAGAAATATATCAGAGATGCAACCATAAACACAGATATATAGTAATACACGATTTCTATTAATGAAATACAGAGACTGTAAAAATACAGAGTGAAAGACTCGCTAGAATGGTGGCAGCTTATCTCTGAGAAGAGATGTGACGGCTACTCGCATTCACAAGAAGATGATTACAATGAGGCTATGAAGGCCTTTTTACAATAAACAAGAATGCCAAAAACCCTGGACATCTAAAAAGCTAACCCTAGGAGATGAAGCACCAAAATTCATGTGGGCCCCATTTGGGTAAGTTAGTACATCAACTTCTCGGGGTTGTAACTTTTGCATACGATCTTCATTTTAGGCATATGATAGCTCATTGGAAAGGTATCGTCGAGGAGATTAATTTTGGGGTCTCAATCATGCCTTTGGCTATCATTGAGAACCTCGATCTCGAAAAACCTTCATTTAGGCCCTCAAAATGGTCCAGGAAGTCAAAACCTGCAAAAAATAGTAAATTGTCAAAATTGCTAGAAAACTGTTTTGAGCTAGTCGGAAAAGGTGGGTGGCCACCAATATACACTTGGATCAAGGATGGACAAGTCACATGCATCACAGGTATCATGTGTAGAGTTAAATATCGTATAATTCTCAAATGTTTTGTGTTTATGTTTTTGAATTTTAATATTTGGTACTAATAGTTCAATTTTATTAATATGTATGTAGGTTGTGGATATTTTTTCTAGCTATAGTACTATTGCACTCCCTGAGAACTTAGGCGTTGCTTCTAGGTTACCTTTCTTTAGGCCTAGGGAGTTGCAATCCCTTGTATAGACTATGGGGTTCCATCGCGACCCACCCTCAACATTTCCATCGGCCCGACTGACCGAGACTTCCACAATAGAGGTTGTCTCAGAGAAAGTTGTACAACCTAGTGCCCCATATACCAGTGAATATCCATCGATGCATAATATATTCACGGTGAGATAATGCATTGATAATTTTTTATGTTTCATGAATTTGATTTTACACATATTTGTTTAATTGAATTGATCCTTGTAATTGATGTAGGGTGGCATATTCGCGGAGAGACTGGGGTTGCAGAGGAGGTTAACACCCTCACAATTGACAGTATCATATGCAGTGAGTTGTCTTAGGTTAAATTACAAAGTATCATTTTCTATTCTTATTAATTCATTGAGGAAAAAAATTATAACAATGTTTATTCTTTGTGTAGTCTCCAGAGCGTCGAAGCACGCCTGGGCCTAGAACCTCTCGAGGTGTTTCCTCAAGAAAAAGAAGAAATATTGATTTCTAGTATACTCTTAACGGTGGTGAGGGTGGTATTGGTCAATGATTGACCAACTACTATCATTTTGTATCTAGGCCACCATATGGATTTTTTTATGTTAGGTCACTTGTTGTCGCTTTTCATATTGAGCACGAGTTGCCATTTTGTAAAAAAAGAACAATTTAGACGATGTTGAATTTGTTGTCTTAGGTTAAATTCACAGCATCATTTTCTATTCTATTAATCATTGAGAAAAAATTATGTAATAATGTTTATTCTTCCGTGCCTGCAAGTCCCTGGAAAAGTTCAAACATTCAAACTATGGTGTCCAGCCACCCAGTTTTCGAACGTTGTTGTCGCTTTCATATTGAGCAAATGTTGCCATTTTGTACAATTTAGACGATAAGTTGAATTTATATATATATATATATATATATATATATATATATATATATATATATATATGCTATATATATGTTACTTTCAAAGTGTATGAATTTTATGTGTATTAATCCCTTGATTTTTTTCTAAAGTGATTATAATTACTTGCATTATGCATTAAGGCATATCTTATGGTGGAAAATATTGCTAAGTGCTAAATCCATAAGAAATTAATGGTTCTCAAGTAACATTTTTTGCTAATCAACGATGTATCTATACATCATCGATAGATCATTCCTTCTGAATTATTTGCATGAATCTTGTGGATATCCATATTCTAACTCACAACAAGCAATGCATGGACTACCTCTTGAATTATATCCATATAAATCCAATGACAATCCACACTCAAATAGTGGTCACTTGAAAATATTGTGACCTAAAAAATGGCATATTACAATAATTTATTATAGAAATTGTTTTCTCATTTATCTTCTAGATAATTGTAAATCACTTAACCATATCAACTCAATGTTATGTCAAATTAACCTCCATATCTAGTACTATAATTACTCAATTATGAAGATGACATAAGATAAAACTCAATTATTCAAGTACGAAACATTTGGACAACCCAAACACTTCATAAGTATTTATAATATGAGGTACATGAACATACCAATATCTTATCAGGGGTTGTTAAAAGTGGGGCTCTTCAAACCCTAGCAATGGAAACCATAAGATAACATTATCCAATAACTCATTTCATTAGAGATAATCAACAAGGTAGAATACACAATGGTAAGTCCTTTTTGGAACCTAAATTTGTATCCCACACTTATACAAGATCAACTCCCTCTATATTCTCGATAACAAGCACATTAGGTAGCACTAGGGTTTTAAAATGCCACAAAACCCTAACTACTTCTCTTACGAGAGCTACATGATAAAAATATGTATTTTCTCCTATAGGTATAACTCCTAGTTGTTAGTTTCTTAGTTGATTCAATACATAATTTGACCATTTTCTCGGTCACACATTATTCCCCTCTTTATATGCATGACATGTATAAAATAATTTGATTTATGTGTAACCCTTCATAAATGCCAAAAAGATGAATCAATGACTCATTAATGCACTCATGTTTGTTTAGCTTGTGTAGTGGGTATATGTAAATTTTGTTAAACCCATCAATTATTAATAACATTTATTCAGTCTTCCATGATGTCCTATAAACTTATTGATTTCAATCAATAGAATGAGAGAGTTCACATGGAAACTAGATGTTGGCACAGGGGCAGACCCAGGGTTCAACGCTACAACAACGTACCAACAAAACCCTAAATATCGACCTTTTCGACAACACCTGCGAAGAAGATGAAGTCTCACCTAAGGTAGAGGCAGGGGTGGTTGCAGGACTCAGATGTCTGCAACCTTAGCTGTGACACATATATGTGATTCTAACACTTAACAAAGCACTTAGAAACTACAGTTCATCAATATTTAACTAGTATCTACTCTGCAGATAAAACATAGCATCGCAATATTGATTCAGATACAAGGTATCTAGTAGCACTTAGCATAAATAGATAGATTAGATCTAGCAGATTCAAGCACTAAGAATAGTCACATAGGTCAGATCTAGCATCCATATACATCATTAAGCACAAAGCATCAACACATCTATCTATCTATATCAAAGGACTAAGTAAGTAAATCCATAAACACATCAATACATCGCACAAAGAATAACAACACAACATGTACATGGTTCACCCCCACCCTGGGGCTATGTCCACCAACTCTTCTCTTCTTTATTATCTTTGGTCAAGCTTCTTACAGGCACATAGCATCAAAATTCTACACCGTAGAAGACAGGAGATGTGTGCGCACTCCACCAGATCCTCCTTCTTTGAGCTAGGGTACATCACCAAGATTTTACACAGTCTCTTATAGTTACTTTCACTTAGTCTTACAAGCCTCACACAGTATGCACAAAGAACTTACCACTATTGATCACATAGATCAAACACTAGCGCTTAGAACTACTTACAACTTTCCTCCCATTACATCACCTAGTCTTCTATATATATTACAAAATAAGTACTATACATGGGTAAACTCATGGACCAACATTCCCATACCCATTACATAATCCCAAAACCAAAAAAGCCATAAACCAGGGCTAAGATCCTGCGATATCCACTTTGTCTTTCTCTTCTCCTTTTACAGCCTATCGAAGTCCCAAAAATAGGTCCAACATGACCAAGAATCCACAAAACTTGGTCAAGGGCCAACAGGCCCCCAACATTCACATGTGACTCATCCCGAGTCACTCTAGTTTGGTTAGTTATGCTTCGAAATCCTTGAGCTTGGCTCGAGCTGCTTCGACTTGTTGTTGTTACATGGCCTCCTATTCAACAGACTCTTAGATGAATGCTTCGTTGACAGGTCCCTCTAGGCACTGCTCAGCTGCAGTGACAACGTGCTCCAGATCTTCTCCTCGGCCTTTGAACTTTGTGAACAGTTGGTAAGCCTCATCCTGTACAGGTTGGAGCCTCTGAGTCACTTCCATAACTCTATTCTGAATGGTGTGGACCTGATATTGGGCGATGCATTGCTCCTGGGATCACTTCATTCTTTCCACAGCTGACAGGGGCTTCAACTGCACCTATATTGTCTCTACTTTCTTCTTCGCTTCCTGGAGTTGTGACTCCAGTGCCTTCAGTTCTGGATTCTCTGTAAGTCGCTCATATGTCTGGGTGTTGCGATCACTCAGTTGCTTGCATTCCATGGTAAGGACTTTTATTCTTTCAACTACTCTCAGGGCATTTGCTTCTCCTTGATCCCTTACATCCTGCAGAGTGTCGGGCACTATGCAGATCTCTAAGTCTACTATTCTCTATTGTAGTTGTTGGATAGCTTCTGTGAGATGCTCTAATTCATGAGTGACTCAGTATTATGCCTATGGCTCTAAGACTATCATAGAGCAAAGTGCTCTGTTGACCACTTCTTTCACTTCGAGTTGTTCTGTGAGCAACTGTTCTTTTCCTTGTTTCATTTGTGCTTTCTCTTATTCAAACTTTGCCTAGAGAGAAACCTTCTCCTATTCTTTAACTCTGTGTTATTCTACGATTGCGCCTTGCACTTGCTTCAAGGCCTGGGTGGCTTGTTCTATTTCTTCTTATGCTTGTCAAAGGTGATCTTTAGTTGTATCTGCCAGTCGGCAGAGTTGGGTTGGCTCATCTCCCAACTCTGGTTCTCCCGATAGCAAGGGTGTAGTGGAGACTGTGCGACTGGAATGAAGGGCCTGTTGTATCCCTCAGATTTCGACCTCATTTCTATAGTACATTTCCTCCTGCTTGACTTCTTGTTTCTCCATGATTTCCAGCAAAGCATCATTTAGAGTTGTTATGATAAAGTCAAAATCATCGGTGGTGAGTAAAGTATGCATCTTGGTCACGGTGGCTCTTGATTTATTCTAAGAAGAAGGTTTCGGGGGAGAAACCTTTCTCTTCTTCAAGGGATCAACCTCGTCTTTGGGTGGTGTTACTTCTCCTTGCTTTTGTTCAGTTTCTTTTCCATTTATCTCTTCTACTTCATCATCACCCCCTTGGTCAGGTGATACTGAAGAAGTCTTTCCTGAGTCGCTGTTTAAGTCTTGGACCTCTTCAATCTTCTTCCTTTTGTTGGTTTCGGGTGTGTTCTGTTCTTTGTGAGTGTCCTCCAGGTTTTCAAGTTTAGGGTTATACATCTCTGTAGGGTTGGCAGGGATAAGGAGGTCAGCTGACCAGTCCTTAGTGATCTCCTCAAGGTATTCTTCCATGAGTTTATAGTACGATTGGAGCTTCTCCTTATGTTCATCGGCTTGCGTTGTAATGTAGATGAAGTGTCGACCTGCGCAAAACTTCATCAGGGGTCAGAATCTCTATAAGGTGTTCGAAGTCATGCGAGGTTCATCCTCGATGGCTATCTTTTGACATGATAGGATCATTGCGCCATGATGGATGGAACCTACCTTGTAGCCTCGCATCCCCTTCTCAACATTGTCGTAGTTATCCTTGATATTCTGTGCTAGTGCGTGATCTGTGGCTTTTCCTGGATATAACTCTTGCAGATCAGGTCCTTGCATACTCAATCCTGTGATAGTATCGATCAGCATCGGATCGACTATGATACGGTGGTCTAGACATACGTAGCCTCCATGCTAACATTAATGTATTATCTTGACACAGGCATTAACTTCCTAGTGCTTTTCAAAGTTTGGGATTTTCATGACATTTAGCAGGGTGGACTGCACGAGTTTTAGAGTCCACAGCTGGGAAATTATCTTTGAATTATTTTGCTTCATCCTGGTCAGGTATTTGTATGGGGCGAGCATTCTATAGTTATTGCGATATCCTAAGTTTAAGTCGTTGAACTTCAACATGGTGATCTTGTCCTGGTCTTCTCGAACTGCGCGTATCCCCTTCGAGAGGTACACAGTAACCATGGTGTACTCGAAATCTCTTGGCACACTATCACGACTCACCACGTCGACCAGAGGCGGGTTGTAGTTGGGAAATATGGTCGTGATTAGCTTCACATTCGCTAGGTCATCTCTGTGCTTGGTTTTCTTTTCCGCTGATGGCCAGGATGGTCCGGCTCCACAAGCAGTCGACGGAGAGTCTTTCACCCCTCTCGTCGATGACGCTTGTACACCCACAAACATTACTCTCTCAGACATTACTTGTTCGTTCATGAGGCTGATGAGTACTTCCTTCATAGATTCTTCGACTGCGCTAAGTTCTTTGGACATACACGCTCGTGATTGAATATCTTGGGCTTGAAGAGTAAGTAGTCACTGCAACGGGATGGATGGAAATAGTTTTATGATCATTGTGTAAAATCAACTATTTTACAGGCTCAGATAATCATGGTTGGAAAAAGTTTTCTCGATGCATGGCGTGATAGGATAAATAGATAACTTGGCAACGGATCTCTTACAATGGGTGAGGAGCCTTCATTAACTCATTTTTTTCCGTTACAGTGTGGTCCAATGGTTTGGGGGAGAAATGTCTGACCATAAATGTCTTTCTACCCATTCGGGACATCATTCTAATGGTTATATTGTTCCCAATGGCTATATTGCTTCGCCATGGTGAAGTGCCATGTGACACTATTCTGATGTCCCGACGAAGTTCCAATTTTGCAAATTTTCCTTCTGTGAAGTTCCCTTTGGAACCTTCTGTAACTTTATGATCTTATCTCTTTTCTTACTTAGTTTTCTATCCTTATTTCCAGTGAGCTTCGTCTCGGTATTCCTTTTTCCATTCTGGTTCTTATCTCCTTTTGGCGTTGTAACTTCACATTGTTGAGATTCTTTCCTAAGATTCAATGGTAATACTTCTTCTTTATCTAGAATAGGCACTTCAGTCTTATGTGGGTCTTCTAGTGTTCTTGTAACTTTGATGTCCAAGTATCTGGTGTTAAATAGCTTTGATATGTTCCCCTATTCTTGTATCAAGTCTGCGATCCTCTTAGTCATGAAATCTTTTAACTCTTGTTTTTTCTACTCTAAGACTTCTTCTTCCCTCCTTCTGGCCTGATCTCTTTCAATCTAAGGTTTTCCTAGTAACATAGCAAATGGAGCATTATTCTTAGTAAATTTAACAATCTCAAAATTTTCCTTTGTCAAAGTTCCATTGGCATTCATAGATATCTGGGTGAGCTTTCCACATAGGGTTATCGGTTTTCCTCTAAATAATCTTATTCCTCTCAATGAAGGAATCATAGCAGGCTTTCCTAAAGTTTCTGAATTTCTTTCTGTCATAATATTCACCCGTGTTTCCTCATACAGAACACAATCAATGTCGAAGTCTCCCATTCTTACTTCTATGCATGTGTTTTCTTTGAAGATCTATGATAATTTGACATGTCGATGGTCATTCAGGGTTTCTTTCATCTGTAGCAATACTTTCTCTGATTCTTTCTAGGGTTATGCCATGGTCTCAGTTGCTTCACCTTTCTCATGGTCTTCTTGTCTCATATTCATTCCTTTGAGCTTAGCAATCATTCTAGGGCAATCCAATACTTCATGGTCCATAGCTTTGCAACAGAGGCAACTAGGTCTTCTACCAGGGAATTCCTTTACACCATGTCTCAGTTTCTTGCAACTGTAACAGAGGGTTAATCCTCTTTTTCTTTTAAATGATCCCCAGCCTTTCTTGTGTTGTGCACTAGGATCATAGTAGCTAACCTGCAAAAAACAAAGTCTAGGATCCTGCATCCATTTGTTAGTCTAAACATTCTCTCTATGCATAGGTATAACATATATTTCACTATTCTTATCAGATCTACTTATATCGAATTGTCGTTCATCTATTATTGCCCTAGTTTTCAATCTAGGACAGAATCTATCAACCATACCTACATCCATACTCTAGAAACACAAATTTCCACTTATCTTACTTCTATAGAGCATAAAGTGTAATGTCCCCAAGGCCGAGCCCTTTGTAAATTTGATGTATGAAATGAATTGTACATATGTGTTATAGGCTGGTGAGATGAGTTCTTATAAGATGGAGGCTTATGTGTTTGAAGGCCAGGGGCCTGATTTCGTATCTATATGAATGCAGCACATTAATAAATATAAACACCACCAGGTGCAGACCGACCACGATGAATGAGTGAAGGGGGACTGAGCATCCACAGAGTGGGCAAGGAATTAGGGTCTGGAAGGTGGGAAAGGGGCTAAGTGTTGAGCCTAGGGGTTGAGCCTAGGGGGCTTAAGCCTAGAAATAATATTTTAATATTATTTCAAAAAGACTTGTACATTTTATGTTTTATCCTAAGTCCTTTGGAAGGACACGTGATTTTCCAAATGGTGAAAGGAACGCGTGCTGGTGGAATGCATGTAGTTCCAAGGGTGACAGGTGTCAACCCTGATAGATGCAAATAAATGGCCAGGGTGAGCCGTGAGAAGGGTTCATCCTCCTTCATTCTACCGAGGGTCTGAACGCATACGGGCCTGGAGAGTACGACCAACCTGACTTCTGTAGAGAGAACCTTCATGCGACCCTATGACTGAAATGTATGTGTCTGGCTCTGAGAAAACCCGTGCATGTAACCCCAACCTATGAGAAGCCTTTGTTGATTTTGGGGAAGAATCTTGTTTGTTCGGGAAGGCTGAGTGAGCCTGTGCGTGCATTCTCTATCCTGAAGCCGTGACTGTGAAACCATCCAGGGATTGTTGAACCAGTTGGGAAAACCTGTGTCTGTTTTCTCTGTGAGTTGTTGTGGCCACAAAGTACTGGACTGCGTGAGGCTTGTTGGCCTATGAGCAACTCCCTCCAGGTGAGAGAGTGCGTAGAGGAAGGAGAGAACTCCCGGAAGTAACCCTGTAACTGCCACAGAGCTCGGAGACTTCTGGTCTGGTATGTTCCTGTAACCCAAGGCAAGGGAGTTTGGCAGCTGAAGGACTGTCCAGGTGACAGAGAAGGTGCATTCTCCTGGGGTGGAACAGGCATGTGGGGAATGAGGGTCTGTGGGTAGTGAGCGTGGGAGATTCCTGGGAGAAAATTCCTTCCTTGTGGTTGTGTGTGATTGTTTTCTCTGTAACCTCAGCCTGAGCCTAGATTTCCTTGCCTTGGGGTGGAGCTTAGTCCCAGCTCGGGGGTGACCCACTACTAAGCTAATGAGTAGTGCGGTCTAAGGCTGGGAGGTTCATGGAAGGCCTGCATTTGGTTGGTGAATTCCACCACTGTTACAAGTTAAGTATATAACTATGTTCTTATCACATTTTGCATGACTGTGCTGTGCTGCATATATTATCATGATTTCTGTTGTGAATATGAATTGTTATGAAACTATAATTGCTTGTTAATTATAGCAATGAATCTCATGTTTTACTCTGATCTTAAATATGTTTAATTGTTTAAATGCATGGGATTTATAATATCTGTATGAGTTAAGAAAATGGTGTGTACAGATTGGTAACAAAGAGTGATAAAAGCCTTGGTAATAAAAAGGTACGCTACAATTTGGTATCAAAGTGAAGGTTTCGACACTGAGCCTAGATGGGCCATAGGAGCGGTCTTTGGACCGAGAATGTGAAGAGAAATTAGGTCTGGAATGGCCAATTTCGGACCATGGTTTGTTTCAGAGTGTCAAGTAGTTACTTGACCGTGCTTACGAGCTCAGGAGGTATAGCGGTGAGTGAAACCGCAACTGGTGTGGTCTATGGCCAGGGGGAGATAGGTCTCCACACCAATGGTGTTGGAACCTTTGGATCTGTTTGGGAGGGAAGATGAGCCCTCGTGACTGTTAGATCTGGAGAATGTGCACAGGGATTAAAATTCCTTTCGAATTACACAGGAGATTGGAAATCATAATATGCGAAATCCCGAATTGGTTAGGAACTGTCTGAGCCGTTAGATCTCGGTCGGAAAACCCGATAGTCGATGGATCTGTTGGGAGATGTCTAAATGTTAAACCTCAGAGATTAAGGGCAAAAGCCCCGAAATAGATCTAGACCATCCAAAAGATGGAGGACACCTGTCGTGAGATTTTCCATTTCGGGAAATCGGGAATCGCAATATCGGGAGTCCTGGTAACAAAGGATCAGGATTTTCCCTCGTGGAAACCCCGGAGCAGTCGTGGACCATCCGATTTGAGATGGCCACATGTTGAGAGATTACCCGTTTCGGGGATCGTGGATTCGGGAGTTCCGTTGACAAGAACTCGGACTCTCATCGTGATAAATCTCGATCACACTGTCGAGACGTTAGCATGGGGCTAAGCCCTGATGAACAGACGAGATTCCTTCGGAGAATCTCTGGGTCTTTAACGACTGTCCGATGTGAGAAAGATATGACCATTGGATTTACGCGTGGAATTTCATATCGGGGTTTGGGTGTTGGAAATCCCGACATCACTACAATAGGAATCGCGAAATCTCGAAATGCGATATCCTGACGGGCCAAAGAACCGTGTGGGGGCCACAAGATCTGAGAGGTGGACAGGTGGCACGCCATTTCGGGTTTTCGTGGTGAGAAGTCCCAAAAATATATGTATTAAGATTCACGACATTGCGAACTCCAAAATGCCAATGGAGTGAGGGACCGTGGAATGGTCAACCATACGAATGTATCAGAGAATCAACATATCGGGGTTTGGGGGTCAATAAAGTAAGTTTTCCGACATCGCGAGTGCTAGAATTGCAATAGGGAAAACCCCGATAAGGATATAAGTCTGCGGTCTTATGTGAGGTGGTCACATGGACCTTGGCATAGCCGGGAGGGGCTAAGGCAAAAGGCGCATCGAAAAATCGGAGATCGGGAGTTCGTGAGGACAGGAACTCATGTCGTCGGGGATCACGAAACCTCGACACCCAAAGCTTCAATCATGGAGATGTACCATGTGGACACATTGAGAGTACCATGTGCCAGTGAGTGTGAAGAGAAGCGGGAGTAGTGGGACCCTAATGATGTCACCAAACGTGACGAGGATCCTCCAAAACGCACCACTATGGTGGAGGGAGATAGCTGTGTTGTGGACCCGTAGTGTAGAGTAAGTCAGAATTCAGAAGTCAGGGGTGGGAAAAGAAAACTGAAGTTCAAAAACCCAAAACTGCAGAGCCGAACGAAAGCTCAGAACACCCATTGGAAACGAAATGTCTTTGTTCTTGTTGGTATTAGTTATAAATGTTGTGGATTGTTCATGAAGTTTAATGGCTTGACAAACTTCAAATTCAATTGCACAGTGTGTGTGTAGAGTTCAATGAAGGCCAAAACTCCAGTTAATCAACGCCAAGTATGGAGTGGGGAAAAGTGCAGATTAGCCCTGAAATAGAAGACGAACAGGAAGGAAAGGAGGTTAACCTAGGAGTCGAAGGATCGAACTCTAATGGGCATGGAAAAGAGATAGATAAGGAAGGAAACATAATGAAAATCATTGAAGGATTGCAAAGAGAGGCCAAGTCTCACCGAGCTAATAGCCGAAAGCTCATGAAAGTCAGGGATCGGCAAGGGGAATTAAACTTAAAAATTTTGAAGAGCTTGGAAAGAATAGAGAAGAAACTCGAGAAGGGAAGAGACTCAAGTACGACGGAGAGTCGCAGAACCCATGGGAGACGAAGTAGGTTGAGGAGTGGTAGTTGACATCTTAGTTTCTCCCAAAGACATTCTGATAGGGAGACGCACAGTGGTTCAAGCCCGTCCCCTACCAGAAAACATCAAAAATATGGAAAGGAGGAATTGAAAGGAGAGATGAACAAAATTAAACCTCCAACATTTGATAGAGAGCATAAGAAGGAGGAAGATGATGAGAAATGGTTTCTTGGCATGAAGAAGTACTTCAACTATAGAATTATTCTTCCCGTACAGAAGGAAGAATTGCAATGTACCCATTGAAAGGAAAAGCATCCATGTGGTGGGATCAGTTTGTGCAAGTGCAGCACATTAGAGAGAAAGAGGTCACATGGAAGGAGTTTAAGAGGCATTTCGAGAAGAAATACCTGACTAAAGGATACTATGACAGAAAGATGAAGGAGTTCTTCGAACTCAAGCTAGGTAGCATGAGTATTGATGATTATGAATGAAATTTTTTGGAACTACTGAAGTATGTTCCATTCATCAAAGATGAGGTTGTCAAAATTCACAGGTATCTGAGTGGACTGCCACCTTCCATTGGTGACAAGATTCAATATGATGATCCTAAGACCATGGAAGAAACCATAAGAAGGGAGAAATGCCTATACGAACAAAAAAGAGAAAAGCCTACCTTTCAGAAGGCTTGGGATGACTGGAAGAGGTTTAAGAAGGAACAGAGGTAGAAGGGAAACAAGCCTCCCATTTTCAGAAATAGTCCTTGGGGACAGTCATCTTTTAGAGAGCCCAAGAAAGTTGAAGGGAGTGAGCAGATGTCAAGGCCTCCACCTATAGAGTGTTGGGGCTATAAAGGGAATCATAGGTACAGAGACTGCCCCCACGAAAAAGACAAAGTAAGAACTGTCCATACTGTTCAGCAAGCTAGAACAGTGGAGGATATGAGCAGCAGAATGTCAAGGATCTACACAGCCCTGGACAACAAGCAAGTAGAATTTCAATCGCACATTATTGAAGTGGAAGGTACGATCAACAACTGACCACTTGTTATTTTGATTGATTCAGGGGATAGCCATAGTTATGTAGATCCTAGAGTGGTAGAAAGTTTGCATCTAACGAGAAGCAAATATGAGAAGTCTTGG
>SNQJ01S0055392.1:31881-45790 GCA_010110895.2 Picea sitchensis
CTGATACCACTTGACGCAGGCGTGCCCCAAACCATGGGCATGTCCTCTCTCATAGGACCTTCTTCTTCTTGGCCCAAAGAAATCAAAGGTTCTTATATTTCCCTATCGGGAAATCTGCACCCACAACAATCTTCCCCTAAGGTCTCCTCCTTGTTCCCAGGAGATCAGCTAGATCTCGCTATCTCGCGAGTTCGTGACTCAAACCTCCAACTTTTCCTTTCAAATATTGCGATACCCGATCTAGTGATACGGGTATAGCTCCTTCCACATGCAACCGTGGGCTAGGCTTAATGTTAGCGCTTCTCGCGACCTTGAAATCTCACGACCTCGCAACCTCGAGACCTCGCCGGTTGAACCATCGAGTTTTCGCCCTCCTAGTCCGCGAGTCCCCGAGATGCGCGGTCCCACCTTATGCTCTGCAACGCGTCCACAAGAATATCGGCTCCTCGGCACTTCGCGACTCGGCGTCCACACGAGTCTCGGCTCCTCGGCACTTCGCGACTCGCAAATTCTTTGTGCCACCTGTACTCCACTCACGCTCCACTATGGCCCACACTTCTCTCCAGCTATCAGGATATCGCTATATCGCAACCTCACGATACCCGCGTCCAAATTGTCAGACCTTTTCTTGAGAGGTCCCGAGACACGATCCCTCACTCAGATCCAATGGTCCTCCTGTGCTTCGGATCCAACGGCTATCCTTCTCTCGCCACCTCGCCACCTCGCGACTTGGAGTACCGAATGTTCTAACTCTAAACCTGCAAACTCCCGAGTTCGCGAGATCCCTCGATCTCTCGCCAACTGTCCTCCTCAAATGAACGGCTACAATCCTCTTGCTCCTTCGTCGCCTCGCGTCCTCGCGTCTCGCGACTTTTCACACCCAATACTTGGGCTTTTACCCTGCGAACTCCCGAGTTCGTGAGATCTCTTGATCTCTTGCCACTTGTCCCCTCAGATGGATGGCTCACAGCCTCCTCGCTACCTCGCCACTCACAAAACTAAAGGGCTTCCCTTTCGGTTCTCCAATGTCTGAGTCTGCGAGATGAGGAATCTCCTGACACACATCCTCCACAACGAACGACACTGATATTATCGCGTCTTGCGGTCTCCCTGCTCTGGCTGCACAACCTTTGGGGCTTCAACTCTCGAGTCCCTGATACACGATACCACGTGTAGATCCTACGGCTCCTGTGACTCAAAATCAACGGCCCTGCCTCTCCTGGGCTTTCAACTCTTCAGAATCTTCTCACCGTAACCTCCTTGAACCTCTGTAAGATCTAACGATTCTCTGAACTTCGCAAAATCTCTTCAGAGGATTTCGACTGTCCGTTCTTCCTTGGTTAATCCCTGAGACGAAAAGGAGTACCTCTCCATGAGATTCCTTCACCGCTTCACCAACCTGCGATGTTTCTCCCCGACTTCACGTCACACTTGTCTACACTGATCTTCAATGACTCAGAGGCCTATCCCTCCTGAGCTTTGCTAGATTACTTTAGCCTCAGCGAGGTTTTTTGCACGCACTCCTTGCGGTAAAAATTTGAACACTTCAACTGTTCGAGCTTCCTTGACTCTACGTATGCCCGTAGCAGCAGTCCTTCAAAGTTTCTTCTCAGTTTCACGACTTAGACTCTCCTTAGCCTGCGCACTCCTTGCACGGCTCTAGCAACCCGCGTTCACTCCTAAGCGAACGAGAACAGGAGTTAACTCTCTGAGCCTTCTGTCAACGCACTCCTTACAGAAAACTTCAACTGCACTCCTTGCAGGAATCCTTGCTCAAGAGAGACACAATTGCAGTTCACCTCACTTCCTCTCAGATTTCAATCTCAACACATGAAATCATACACACAACATAATAACAAATGCATAACAGGAAGTAATATTCATAAGTAGAGCATTCAACACACATACACAGAGAATAACACAACAACCATGAATCTGAATCAACTTCTTCTATTAATTCAAGATCTATACATGGGTGTTCTGCTACAATTATCTGCTATTCTCCTATGCTCTCTTCGATTCCTGTTAATTGATCCTGTTCTGATCATAATACAATAATACAATGAGGGTGTCTATATCTCGTTTCCCTCCTTCTTATAGAACTGTCTAATCTAAGAATTGAATTCTATCTACCTGCAACTACTACTATAAATGCCTTTTTCTATCTCAGACGAGAGCGTATGGCTCGAGGTCTGATTACATTTTTACCAAGGCTCTTTCATTAAATGATCTCATTTAAGTTTGTCGCTTCAACTTCAAGAGAGAATTTAAAAATTCAAAAACTTGCGTTGGATGTCTTCCAGTTGTCTTCTGCTTCCACATTGTTTTTTCTTGTCGTGAGGGATGCTCCTGCATCATTGTACTCCACAGAAGATAGGAGATCTGTGCACACTCCGCTAGATCCTCCTTCTTCAAGCTAGGGTACAGCGCCAAGCCTTTACACAATCTCTTACAGTTACTTTCACTTATCCTTTCAAGCCTCACACAGTATCAACAAAGCACTTACCACTATTGATCACATAGATCAAATACTAGCACTTAGCACTACTTACAACTTGCCTCCCATTAAATCGCCTAGTCTTCTATATATATTAAAAAATGAGGCCTATACATGGGTAAACCCATGGGCCGACATTCCCATATCTATTACATAATCCCAAAACCCAAAAATCACTAAAAAGGGGCCGAGATCTCGCGATCTCTACTTCATCTTGCGCTCCGCCTTCAATAGCCTGTCGAAGTCCCAAAAATAGGTCCAACATGACCAAGAATCCACAAAACTTGGTCAATTGCCAACACTAGATCTTAGAATGGGTATCATTTTCCACCTAGAAATAAATGTTTTGAGGTTACATTTCATGATACACCATAGAAAGTAATGCTATGCTAGCAAAATTCTTCCAGGGAGACTTGAAACCATTATTCTTTCCCCTTCATCATCTATGAGAGTTTATTGCACACTCTTACCCAATTTTTGGGTTAGAGCACACAAGGACACAAAGGACCCCCCCAAACCCAATCCCACAAACCTGTTGATGTCATGCCATTGCCATGCCATGCAGGGATATTTTTAAGGATGGAAATTTTTATTAAAATGTAGAAACCTGGGGTAATGTTACTAGTCCTTAATATGCAAAATGTTAAATATTTGGTGATACTTTTGTAAAATTATTCAAATTTCTAAGGAATTTGTATAGTTTCTATAAAGTTTTGGTGATTTTTAAGGTAAAATAATTTTATTCTATGAAATTTGGGTGAATCATTTTTTGAAAAAAATGGAAATTGATGAATCATGTTTTTGGAAAACCGTGAAAAATTAGCCCATTTGCGAAATTTATCCCCTAAAATCATCTATGATTCCATCCCTTGCCATGCCATTTTCATACCTAGCCAATTCATTCCATGCCATGGCATTGCCATGCCATTGTTATTTCCACGCCATTTCCATGCCTTTCCATGCCATGCCATTGCCATGTCTTTCCAATCCATGCCATGCCATGCCATTTCTATGCCATTTCCATTCCATTTCAAAGACGTGCCATTTCCATGCCATGCCATTGTCATGTCATTTCCATTCCTTGACATGCCATGCCATTTCCATGTCATTTCCATTCCTTCCCATGCCATGTCATTTCCATGCCTTGCCAAGCCATGCCATCGCATGCCATTGTAATTTCTTTGCCATGCCATGCCATTGTCATGTCATTGTCATGTATCTTTCCATGTCTTGTCATGTAGTTTCTCATTTTAACCTATATAACAATAAATACAACATTCCATAAAATTATGCAAGGAAAAATTCAAATCAAAATGTGGATTGAAACGAAACAAGAATAACAAAAATGGAAACATTGTCATGCCATTTCCATGCCTCACAATTAAACCCTTGGAATACACCTTGATACATTTTATTGCATTTCTTTCATAATTTTCATCCCTTTAGGGCTTGATGTCTTGAATATTGTATGGTTGACATGTATCATCTTGGATTTTAACATGCATTTGTTATCTAAACCCTAGTTTAAGCTTGCATTTTTAGCCCCCTTTCATTTAATGATTACTAGTTTTAAGAGATGTAATATGTGTCCTTGTATTTCCTTTCCTTGGATTTCCTTGTCATGTCATGCCTTTCCTTTGTATGCCTTGCATTTCCTTTCCTTTCCATCCCATGCCTTGTCATGACATACCTTGCAATGCCATTCCTTGTCTTGCATTGCATTTCCTTTCCTTTCCACACTATTCCTTGCCTTGCCTTGCATTCCCATGCCATGTCATGCATTTCATTTCCATGCCATGCCTTGCATTTCCTTGCCTTCCCATGCCATGCATTCCATTTCGTTTCCATTCCATCCCTGGATAATTACAATAATCCAAAATGAACATATTGCATAATATAATCATGAACCATGGAATTATCTTTAGTATTTTAGTGTTTTATCTTAAATTTTGTATAGTGATGAACTTTCACACATCACTAGTTGAATGGTGAATGTACTATTTTGAATAATTTTTGGTTTTTTGAAGAGGCTAGAGATGTAATTGAACATAAACAAACTTTTTTTTTTAGTGATGATGGGTCATACATGGGAATTTTATTTCAAGGGACAATAGCCTATCGAAGCTCCAAAAATAGGTCCAACATGACCAAGAATCCACAAAACTTGGTCAAGGACCAACAGGTCCCCAACACTCACCTGTGACTCGTCCCGAGTCACTCTAGTCTGGTTAGTTCTGCTTCAAAATCCTCGAGCTTGGATCGAGTTGCTTCGACTTGTTGTTTTTCCATGACCTCATGTTTAGCGAAATCTTGGATGACTGCTTCTTTGAGAAGTCCCTTTGGGCACTGCTCAGCTGGAGTGACAATGTGGTCCAATTCTGATCCTCGGCCTTATACCTCTGTGAACAGTTGGTAATCCTCATCCTATACAGGTTGGCGCCTCTGAGTCACTTCCATAACTCTGCTATGAATGGTGTGGACCTACTATTGGGCAATGCGCTACTCCTGGGATCGCTTCATTATTTCCACAACTGACAGGGGCTTCAACTGTGTCTGTATTGTCTCTGCTTATTGCTTCACTTCCTAGAGATGTGACTCTAGTGCCTTCAGTTCTAGATTCTCAGTGAGTCTCTCATATATTTGGGTGCTACGATCACTCAGTTTCTTGCATTCCATGGCAAAGAATTTTATTCTTTCAACTGCGCTCCGGGCAATTGCTTCTCTTTGATCCCTTACATCCTACAGAGTGTCAAGCACTATGTGGAGCTCTAAGTATACTATTCTCTATTGTAGTTGTTGGATATCTTCTGTGATATTCTCTACTTTATGTGTGACTCGGTATTATGCCTATGGCTCTAAGCCTGTCACAGAGTGAAGTGCCCTGTTGACCGCTTCTTTCACTTCGAGTTGTTCTGCGAGCAACTATTCTTTTCCTTGTTTCATTTGTGATTTCTCTTCTTCAAACTTTTCCTAGAGAGAAACCTTCTCCTATTCTTCAACTCTGCGTTATTCTTTAATTTCACCTTGCACTTGCTTCAAGGCCTCGGTGGCTTGTTCTATTTCTTCTTGTGATTGTCGAAGGCGATCTTCGGTTGTATTTGCTAGTCGACGGAGTTGGGTTGGATCGTCTCCCAACTCTGGTTCTCCTGATGGAAGGGGCATAGTGGAGATTGTGTGACTGGACTGAAGGGCCTGTTGTACCCCTCAGAGTTTGACCTCAATTCTATAGTACATTTCCTCCTGCTTGACTTCTTTTTTCTCCATGATTTCCAGCAAAGCATTGTTTAGAGCTGCTATGATGAAGTCAAAATCACCGATGGTGAGTAAAGTCTGCATCTTGGTCATGGTGGATCTCGATTTATTTTGAGAAGAAGGTTTCGGGGGAGAAACCTTTATATTCTTCATGGGATCAACCTCATCTCTAGGTGTTGTTACTTCACCTTGCTTCTGTTAAGATTTTTTGCCATTTATCTCTTCTACTTTGTCATCACCCCCTTGGTCAGGTGATACTGAAGTAGTCTTTCCTGAGTCATTTCTTAAGTCTTGGACCTCTTCAATCTTCTTCCTTCTGTTGGTTCCGGGTGTGTTCTATTCTTTGTGATTTTCCTCCAGGTTGTCAATTTCAGGGTTAGACATCTCTATAGGGTTGGCGGGGATAAGAAGGTCAGTTGACCAGTGCTTAGTGATCTACTCAAGGTCTTCTTCCATGAGTTTATAGTATGGTTGGAGCTTCTCCTTATGTTCATCGACTAGCGCTGTAATGTAGATGAAGTGTCGATTTGCGCGGAACTTCTAGTGGTCGGAATTTCTATAAGGTGTTCGAAGCCATGTGAGGTTCAACCTCAATGGCTCTCTTCAGCTAAAGGTAATATGTATGAAAAACAACGTTCGACTACCACTGTTTTTTAATATCACTCGAGTACTAGAGTATGATGAACTTCACAGCAAGTGGCTTGAATGGATCAATATCTGGGAAGGTTGCACCTTTCGGCATATCCCAGACAAAAAATGCGATGAGGCTCAGGAGCTAGCTAAAGTGAAACTCATAACCTTGATCCTGTGCTTCACAACAGTCTAGTTCTAACTGATTAACTAGGTACTTCACCCAGTTCATCTGTAGGCCTTCCGCGAACTTCCCTGCGAGGTCAATGACAAAGCCTGTGACCTGTGTAGGTCTGTTCTTCCTTACTAGATTTCCAGCTATCAATTGACATGCTAGGCACACTACGCCATGCTGGATGGAAGCTACCTTGTAAACTCGCGTCCCCTTCTCAACATCGTCGTAGTTGTCCTTGATCTTCTGTGCTAGTGCGCGATTGTGGATTTTCCTGGATATAACTCTTGCAAATTAGGTCCTTGCATACTCAATCATGTGATCCTATGAATCAATGTCATATCGACTATGATACACTATCTATCAATAAGTAGCCGCCATGGTATCATGAAAGTATTAGCTTGACATAGGCGTTAACTTCCTAGTGCCTTCCAAAGTGTGGGATTTTCATGACATTCAATAGGGTGGACTGCACGAAGTTTAGAGTCCACATCTAAGGAATTATCTTTGAATTATTCGCCTTTGTCCTGGTCAGGTATTTGTATGGGGCGAAAATTCTATAGTTCTTGCGATATCCTAAGTTGAATTCATTGAACTTCAACATGGCGATCTTGTCCTGATCTGCTCGAAATGCACGTATCCCCTTTGGGAGGTATGCAGTAACCATGGTGTACTCGAAATATCTTGGCACACTATCACGACTCACCACGCTGGCCAGAGGTGGGATGTAGTCGAGAAATATGGTTGGTATCAACTTCATATTCTCTAGGTCATCTCTGTGCTTGGTTTACTTTTCCACTGATGGCCAGGATGGTCCGGCTCCGTGAGCAGTCGACGGAGGGGCTGGCACCCCTCTCTTCGATGACGCTTGTACACCCACAGACATTACTCTCTTAGACATTACTCGTTCGTTCATGAGGTCGATGAGTACTTCCTTCACAGATTCTTTGACTGCGCTAAGTTCTTCGGACATACATGCTTGTGATTGAATATCTCAGGTTTCAAGAGTAACTAGTCACTGCAATGGGATGGATGGAAATAGCATGATGATCAATGTAAAAAGTCAACTATTCTACAGGCTCAAATAATCACAGTTGGAAAACGTTTTCTCGGTGCATGGTGCGACAGGATAAATAGATAACTTGGCAATGGATCTCTTGCGATGGGTGAGGAGCCTTCATTAACTCATTTTTGTCCGTTCCAACGTGGTCCAACGGTCTGGGGGATAAATTTCTAACCATAAATGTCTTTCTACCCATTCAGGATATCATTCTAACAATTATATTATTCCCAATCACTATATTTCTTCTCCATGGTGAAGTGCCATGTGACGTTGTTCTGATATCCCGACGAAGTTCCAATTTTGCAAATTTTCCTTCTGCGAAGTTCCCTTTGGAACTTTCTGTAACTTTTCGATCTTAGCTCTTTTCTTACTTAGTTTTCTAGCCTTCTTTCCAGTGAGCTTCGTCTCGGTATTCCTTTTTCCATTATGATTCTTATCTCCTTTAGCGTAGTAACTTTGTGTTGTTGAGATTCTTTCCTAAGATTCAAGGGTAATACTTCTTCTTTATCTAGAATAGGCACTTCAGTATTCTATGGGTCTTCTAGTGTTCTTATAACTTCGACATCCAAGTATCTGGTGTTAAATAGCTTTGATTTTTTCTCCTATTCTTCAATCAAGTGTGTGATCCTCTTAGTCATGAAATATTTTAACTCTTGCTTCTTCAACTCTAAGACTTCTTATTCCCTCCTTCTGGCCCGATATCTTTCAATCCAATGTTTTCGTAGTAACATAGCAAATGGAGAATTGTCCTTAGTAAATTTAACAATCTCAAAAGCTTCCTTTGTCGAAGTTCCATTGGCATTCATAGATATCTAGGTGAGCTTTCCACATAGGGTTATCAGTTTTCCTCTGAATAATCTTATTCCTCATAATGAAGGAATCATAGCAGGCTTTCCTAAATTTTCCCAAGTTCTTTTTGTTATAATATTCACCTGTGGTTCCTCATACAGAACACAGTCAATGCCAAAGTCTCCCATTCTTGCTTCTATGCATGCATTTTCTTTGAAGATCTCTGATAATTTGACATGTTGGTGGTCATTCAGGGTTTCTTTCATCTATAGAAATACTTTCTCTAATTCTTTCTGGGGTTATGCCATGGTCTCAGTTGCTTGACCTTTCTCATGGTCTTCTTGTCTCATATTCATGCCTTCGATCTTAGCAATCATTCTAGGGCAATCCAATAATTCATGGCCCATAGCTTTGCAACAAAGGCAACTAAGTCTTCTACCAGGGAATTCCTTAGCAACATGTCTCAGTTTCCTACAAATGTAACAAAGGGTTAATCCTCTTTTTCTTTTAAATCATCCCCAACCTTTCCTGTACTGTGCTCTAGGATCATAGTAGTTGACCTGCAAAAAAAATATTCTAGGATCCTGCATCCATTTGTTAGTCCAAACATTCTCTCTATTCATAGGTATAACATATCTTTCACTATTCTTATTAGATCTACTTATATCAAATCGTCGTTCATCTATCATTGCCCTAGTTTTCAAGCTAGGACAGAATCTATCAACCATACCTAGATCCATACTCTAGAAAAAAAAAATTCCACTTATCTTACTTCTACAGAGCACAAAGCTTACATATCTTACCTTTTTAGTCTTACTTTCACCTTTATCAGGGCACAAAGCTCTCAAATCTTACCTCTTTTCCTTAGATATGACCTCTTTTCTTCATATTTGACCTCTTTTCTTCAGATATGGCCTCTTTTCTTCAGATATGACCTCCTTTCTTCAAATCTGACCTATTTTATTTAGATATGATCTTTTTTCTTCATATCTGACCACTTTTCTTTAGATCTGACCTCTTTTCTTCAAATCTGACCTTCCTCTTGGCACATAGCTTCACAGGTCAAGTAGAATGTTGCACACTAGGGAAACAAATCAACGCATGGAGTTTCACAGTTTTAGGTTGGATCTTTTCACAAAGCTTCTTTTTCCTTAGTTCCCAGTAATCATAGTTTTAGATCCCGGCAATGGAACCATTTTTTGGCACAAGGGAAGACCCAGGGTTCAACGCTACAACAACACACCAACCAAACCCTCACTACCGGTCCTTTTAGCAACACCTCTGAAGCAGATGAAGTCTCAGCCGAGGTAGAGGTAGGGGTGGTTGCAGGACTCAGATGTCTGCAACCTTAGCTGGGACACAGATTTGTGATTCTAACAATTAACAGAGCACTTATCAACTACAGTTCATCAATATTTAACTAGTATCTCCTCCGCAGATAAAACATAGCATCGCAATATTCATTCAGATCAAAGTTATCTAGTAGCACTTAGCATAAAAAGATAAATTACATCTAGCAGATTCAAGCACTAAGCACATTCACATAGGTCAGATATAGCATCCATATACATCATTAAGCACAAAGCATCAACAGATCTATCTATCTATCTATGTCAAAGCATTAAGTAAATAAATGCATAAACACATCAATACATCACACAAAGCATAGCAACACAACATGTACATGGTTCACCCCCACCCTGGGCCTACGCCCACCAACTCTTATATTCTTTATTATATTTGGTCAATCTTCTTACAGGAACATAACATCAAAATTGTACTATGCATAAGATAAGAGATCTGCACGCACTCCGCCAGATCCTCCTTCTTCGAGCTAGGGTACAACACCAAGCCTTTACACAGTCTCTTATAGTTATTTGCACTTAGCCTTGCAAGCCTCACACAGTATGCACAAAGCACTTACCACTATTGATCACATAGATCAAACACTATCACTTAGAACTACTTACAACTTGCCTCCCATTACATCACTTAGTCTTCCATATATATTACAAAATCGGGCCTATACATGGGTAAACCCATGGGTCGACATTCCCATATCTATTACATAATCCCAAAACCCAAAAATCACTAAAAAGGGGCCAAGATCCCGCGATCTCTGATTCATCTTGTGCTCCACCTTCAACAGCCTGTCGAAGTCCCAAACATAGGTCCAACATGACCAAGAATCCACAAAACTTGGTCAAGGGCCAACACTAGATATTATAATGGGTATCATTTTCCACCTACAAATAAAGGTTTTGAGGTTACATTTCATGACACACCATAGAAATTAATGCTATGCTAGCAAAATTATACTAGGGATACTTGAAACCATTATTCTTTCCCCTTCACCATCTATGAGAGTTTATTTCACACTCCTACCCAGTTTTTGGGTTAGAGCAGACAAGGACACAAAGGACCCCCCCAAACACAATCCCACAAACCTATTGATGTCATGCCATTTCCATGCCAAGCAGGGATATTTTTAAGGATGGAAATTTATATTAAAATGTAGAAACCTGGGGTAATCTTACTAGTCCTTAATATGCAAAATGTTAAATGTTTGGCGATAATTTTGTAAAAGTATTCAAATTTCTAAGGAATTTGTATAGTTTCTATAAAATTTTGGTGATTTTTAAGGTAAAATAATTTTAGTCTATGAAATTTGGGTGAATCATTTTTAGAAAAAAATGGAAATTGATGAATCGTTTTTTTGGAAAACCATGAAAAAATAGCCCATTTGCGAAATTTATCCCCTAAAATCATCTATGATTACATCCCTTGCCATGCCATTTTCATACCTATCCAAGTCATTCCATACCATGCCATTGCCATGCCATTGTTGTTTCCACGCCATTGCCATGTCTTTCCAATCCATGCCATGCCATGCCATGCCATTTCTATGCTATTTCCATTTCATTTCAAAGACGTGCCATTTTCATGTCATTTCCATTCCTTAACATGCCATGCCATTTCCATGTCATTTCCATTCCTTCCCATGCCATTCCATTTCCATGCCTTGGCAAGCCATGCCATGGCATGCCATTGTAATTTCCATGCCATGCCATGCCATTGTCATGTCATTTTCATGTATCTTTCCATGTCTTGTCATGTAGTTTCTCATTTTAACCTATATAACAATAAATATAACATTCCATAAAATTATGCAAGGAAAAATTCAAATCAAAATGTGGTTTGAAACGAAACAAGAATAACAAAAAATGAAACATTGTCATGCCATTTCCATGCCTCACAATTAAACCCTTGGAATACACCTTGACACATTTGATTTCATTTCTTTCATAATTTTCATCCCTTTAGGGCTTGATGTCTTGAATATTGTATGGTTGACATGTATCATCTTGGATTTCAACATGCATTTGTTATCTAAACCCTAGTTTAAGCTTGCATTTTTAGCCCCCTTTCATTTAATGATTACTTGTTTTAGGGGATGTAATATGTGTCCTTGTATTTCCTTTCCTTGGCTTTCCTTGTCATGCTATGCCTTGCCTTTGTATGCCTTGCATTTCCTTTCCTTTCCATGCCATGCCTTGTCATGACATACCTTGCCATGCCATTCCTTGTCTTGCATTGCATTTCCTTTCCTTGCCACGCTATTCCTTGCCTTGCCTTGCATTCGCATGCCATGTCATGCAATGCCTTTCCATGCCATGCCTTGCATTTCCTTGCCTTCCCATGCCATGCATTCCCTTTCCTTGCCATTCCATCACTGGATAATTACAATAATCCAAAATGAACATACTGCGTAATATAATCATGAACCATGGACTTAACTTTAGTATTTTAGTGTTTTATCTTAAATTTTGTATAGTGATGGACTTTCACACATCGCTAGATGAATGGTGAATGTACTATTTTGAATAAAAAAATTTTTTTGAAGAGGCTAGAAATGTAATTGAACATAAACAAACTTGAGTTTTTTAGTGATGATGGGTCATACATGGGAATTTTATTTCAAGGGATTTGTAGTGTTTATAAATTCCATGGGCATCTGATTATGTATTTTTGTTATATTAAGAAAAACACAATTTTTTTCCTCAAGAATAAAATTGATTAAATATTTTTTATAAACATTAAAAAATATATTTATATTAAAAATTGAAAAAAAAAATGAAAAATAATGAAACCAAAAAAATGATTCAAGATGAGGCAGTAGAAGTTTTTAAAATTGACCCCCAACCCACCAAATTTGATTATCCCACCTAGGCCCTCTCCCATACCTTTCTCTTAACACTCCTCTCTTCCCTCATTGCTTGGCCACCCACACTCATGTGCTAAATTAGCAATAACCCACTCCCTTAATACTCATGTGCTAAATTAGCAATAACCCACTCCCTTAATGGGTTGGTACAGGGGAGGGGTGGATCCTCCACCCTCATGCAAGTGTCTTCTCACCACTCAAATGAGCAACAACTGAAAATTCATTTTTCATTTGAATGATTGGAAGGCACTAACATGGGGTTTGGCACCTGCGTGAGGGCATGCACCCACATGGGGGTGGAGAAAGGGTATCCCCATTGCACCTACCCTTTAAAGGAGTATTACATTGTTCCTTTAATGCACATGCGCGAGGGGAGGGGCCAACGAACAACATGTGTAACTGAGAAGGGTATGGAGAGGGAGGGGAAGGGGGGGGAGTAGGAGAGTCGAATTTGAGGGGGGATTGTGGTCTCACGCACCCAAATTCGACTGTTTTTGTTTTTTCATGTTTTGTTTTTAATTTTTTTTTCAAATTATATTTTTATATTTAAAAAAAATAATATTTTTTTAAATTATATATATATATATATATATATAGATAGATAGATGGATGTATTTATAGATATATGTAAGTTCTTTTTTTCTTTTTAATTTCTTTTAAGTTGTATATCAATTTGTTTTTACAATGTTCTTTAAAGATGTTTTTTTTTCTTTTAAAGTTTATTTATTTAATTAATTAAAATGATCATGTTTTATTTATTTATTTAATTAAAATGAAGGTAAGAGGGAGTTTTTTTTAATTAATATATTATGGTTTTTTTAAATAAAAATTAAAAATAATTTTTTTTTTTTTAATAATAAGTTTTTATTTAAAAAAACATGCTTTTTTTTTGCCTTATTTTGCCTCTTTTCTTTATTTTTTTCTTTGTCCTCTCTATTTTTAATTATTTTCCCATCTTTGGGTTTTTTTCCTTTTTATAATTGTTTTATTTGAAACAGTGTTGGAATTTTAGGTCATGGTTTCTAGAATGATGCAATTTTTCTCTTGCAAGAAAGGGGGTTGTTACTTCTGCGTCTTTTTTTTATTTGTTGATTTTGTTCACAAAGGTATCGATTGTGAAGGTCATGGGTTTCAAATAAGTTGTAATTTTGACCCTAAAAAATAGGGGGTGCTATTGGGAGCACCACTTTTCAGTTTGGGAGTTTATTTTAAGGTTTTGGTTGCAATGATACAGGTTGTTAAGATCATTATTTCAAAGAAGTTGTAATTTTGACACCCCCC